>PVIJ01006055.1:0-85721 GCA_004024925.1 Scalopus aquaticus
TACTTTAATTATATCCTTGGGATGTTTTCAAGAATTGAAATTGTTGAATGAAAAAGTATTTACACCCACAATTAATGAAATTCCCTGACTCATCAAAAGTTTTTCTAACACTGTATATGTCCATCAAGTGTTTTCAACCTTGCAATTTGAGATAAAAAGATATATCATTGTTTTAACCTGTTTCTCTTTGATTGTTAGAGAAATTAATTGAACTTTGTGTTCCTTACTAATTTTCTATGGTGCTTTGTCTTTTCATTATATACTTATAAGAATACTTGAAATATAAATTTATTTCCATTAAAATATAAATAAGATGGATATAATCATATTCTTTGTCTCCAAAGGCCAACTGAGGTGCAACAGATACTGATATATAAATAGATATACAGATATATTCCCTGGATAAAGACATCAAGATGTTGCATGTTATTCTTAATTATTTCAATCAGTTAATTTGTTAATATTTTTACTATTCCTACCAGTCGTTTATTTTTAAAAAATTACATATCTTTTTTTTTTTTTGAGGAAAATGATCCTATATTGGAATTATGTTTGCCTCATGAAATTAATCTGGAATTTTTTACCTTCCTTATGGTACAAAAAAGTTAACTAAGATGAAAACTTTTTCCTTGAAGTTTGAACGAACTTATAAAATCTATAGAAGTGCGTGATTTTAGCTGGTTCCAGAGTTTTGATCATGCATTTTTTCCCTTTATATTGTACCCTACAAGTCTTTAATGTTTTAGTTAATTTTAAAATTTAATTTATTCTTTACTAATTTAAATTTATTAATTTAATTTATTATTTAACTGGGGGGATAGGATTGTGCATACTGATCTTTTGTCATTTAAATTCTCCATTAGAGCCAGATAAATCCCTTTGTTATTTCTAATTTTATTTTTTATTTGTGTAGTACCTTTTTTGTCTTAGTTGTCAATACTGTATGTATATTCTCTTTTTCCAAGCAATAACTCCATTTATCAATTAATTCCAAAATTATTATTTATTGTTTTCAAATTTACTATTCCAATTTTCATTTGATTTATTTGATTTATTTTCTCTTCTTAAGTTCTTGGTTTGAATGTTACTGTTACTCTCTTTTTGCCCCACTCACAACAGTTTAATAAGAATACATACTTTTCTCCAAGATAACTTAGGTAATATGTCGAAACATAATGGTAAATTTAAATATTAGACAGATATTTTAAATTTATTTTATTTCATTTTCCTACTATAGGATAATAGAAAGTGAAAATCAAGTGAGAAAAATTTTAATTGAGTCCAAAATTTATAGCAGTAGTTAAGTGATATTTGAAAGAAAGTTGTTTACTGGAATCTAGTGCCACACTCAGGAGGGTGACGTGGGGCAGGAATCAGTCACTGAGAGGGGCATCTCCTGAATTTTTCTGGACCACCCCAAGAAATCTCACCAGTGAGTAGGTTTTACTTTTAGGGCTGTGGCGAACACCTTATCAATTGTAACACAACAGGAATCACTTTTTGAGAACCCATGGCAGCAATTTTCTTCTTATCTTGGGAACATAATGGATACGTTTCTCTTGGCATTTACTTATGGTCCCATCAATAAGTCTGCAACTTGGGCCTCCCTGGTGGCGCAGCAGTTAAGCGCTGCTCCTTGGAGCTGTTGGCAGCAGCTGCGCAAGTTCGACGCCCAGCCGGGGAGATTTCCACATGGCCCGGCAGACCATTCCTGCCTCGCCCGCTGCTCCCCTCAGCAGTGTATTTCCATTCATCTGCCTGTTCTGCTCCTCACTCTGTCTCTGATGAACCCTCTCACCACCCCATGCCTCTGGCCTCTACCCCAGCATTGTATGCATAAATAAATAAATCTTAAAAAAAAAATAAATATGCAACTTGACTAGATGTCCTTCTTTTGACATGCAGAAGCTCAGAATTAAGAGTATGATCCACTGCCAACCACATACAAATTATTATATTTCATATTTTGTTATTTATCCTGAACATCAATTTCATTTTCATTTGTCCTGTCTATACTGTCTTTTCACTTTGATTTCCTCACATTTTGTTTAATATTAGTTTTTTCTAATGTGAACTTTTCTGTTAGTATCCTATAAGCAATCTCAGATCACTGAAGACTTAAGGGACTTGTACATAAACAAAAATACACAGATTTTTTTTCTGATATTTTCTGTAGTTTATATTTGAGAGTTGTAGTAAATAAAAATAATCCACACTGTACTAACGAGAAGACAAAGAAAACAGAAAAATATGAATAAAGTACAAACCAAAATTTGTAGTGCTTCACTATTATCTTTGGAACAGGCGATCACCACAGCTGTGTTTCCATTTTCTCCTTCCAAATTAAGATCAGTACTGCTGTGATCAGCCAAGACCTATACAAAAGAGGGGAATAATTAACAAAAAGTTAACTTGCAGGTTTGCAAAGAAGGTACTTGACTTCCACTTGAATATAAGCTTTAGGATCAAGGACCATGTCTTTTTCTTCCTTCCCTCATCTCTCGCAGAATCTGACACAACATCCTGCATATTTTAGGTAGTCATTACATTTCTCAAATAGATGAAATAATTTTATTTTTTTAATACATCGATTAAGAAATATTGAATTATGGAACTGGAAATAGAATAAGAATTGAAGATACTAGTTACCATAGCTCACTTTACACTTTTCTTGTGTTGAGTGAGCAATATTAATACCTAAAAAATCAAATTTGTGGAATCACTTGGAATGTGTGGGTTGGGAATGAGGAAGAGAAGGAGAGAAGGGAAAGAAAGAGGGGCTAAGGGAGGATAAGAGTGAAGAAAAAAGGAAGAAATAGTTACTTTTTTTCTCCTCTACTCATTTATTTTTTAAATTAGATTGCAAGCATTCTGGGAAATGGCAATTAAACTCCATTCTCTTCAGCAGAGAAGAGTTTCACATAGCACCAGTATAGCTTAACTCAATTAGTTCAAACTTAGTCTGGAACAGAAACCGTTTCCATGATGTAAGAAATTAGCATTCCTTATAATATGGTTAAGCAATTTTCTAATAAGATTTAATCCAAGACCCATTACTCCCTCATCGTGTTGCCTTCCAGCTGCTTACTGACCAAGAATCTATAGATTTTTTTTTAATAAAAGATTTATTTATTTAAGCATATAAGAGCTGGGGTGTAGGCCAGAAGTGTTGGGGAGGGGGTGAGAGGATTCACCAGAGATAGAGTGGGGAGCAGATCAGGGAGACTGAATGAAATACACTGCTGAGGGGAGCAGCGAGCTTTAGAGAGGCCTGCCATGTGGGTTAGCTCCTGAGCCATCGAACTTGTGCTGCAGTGGCTTCAGGTAGCTTCATAGTGCTGAGACTTAAATCCTCGTACCGCCACGGAGACCCCAAGAATCTGTAGATCTTTAGCCAGCACTTTTTTTATATTAAATCAAACAATATTTATCTAATATAAACCTCTCTCTAGAGAAAAATCTTTGAGTTGTCTTGCAATAAGACTATAAAACTATGACGTGTTTATAGTGGAATTATTTAATAAGAATTTATTGAACAAGTTGTGTCCTAACCACCTTGACTTTTTTTAAAGCACACAAGCTCCTACCAGAGCTACATTTTATAGAATGTACCCTGATATGTCAGCAACCTTGATTAAAGGATATCAAATTCATTACTAATTTATTTTAATTTTGTCATTTGACAGAACTCTAGATTCATATGTAAAGGAATTCACCAAAATTGGTAAGAGGAGAGTTTTCTTTTTGGCCTTTGGAGTCAGAGATTGCTAGCATCTGTTAGGGTGTTATTACTGTACTACCAGAAGCACCATCTTTCACACAGTCATGTTAAATTACAGGTGGCAGGGGTCCCAGAGAGAGTAACTACACTGTGCGCCCATTTAAAATTTACTCAAGACAGGGCAAGTCTGGAAGGTCTGCAGGTGAGGCCTCCAGGGGACCCTTTGGTGAGAAATCATGGCGCCTCAGGAGATAGTCAACCACTGGACACTTTGAGGGAAAGCCCCAAGGCCTGCAGGCTACAGAAAAACAAGGCTACTGTCTAACTGCCAGGTCAATGTGCCTCGGGCCCTCTGGGCAAGAACTTGAGGTAACAATTTTTTTCACTTCACTGCTTCATGAGAAGCAGTAGAAGGTTGGGGGTGGAAGGCAGACACTGGAGAAGCACTCTAAACTGGCAAGAGCTAGTGGGGCAGAGGCCTGAACCACGGACAGAATTGTCAGAGGACAGCTACTTGCAAGAACACAGGGAAACACTACACGAATTCTTCCTCCTTCTTCTATTGTCTTCACCTTTGGTGAAGTAGAGGGGTTTGAAAATATGTTGGATGAGGTTATGACTGGTAAGACCAAATAAAAGTAATTAATTTCAATACTCTTATAAACCTATTTTTCTTCTTGTTTTGACATCACACAAGACAATCTTTGTTCTATCCACCAACTATTTTATAAGTCAATTGTGGGCTTATTTCTAAATTTTCTTTTCTATTTCTATGATATCAACTTTCCACATTTGTGAGTCTGAGGATTTCAGATTTCTAATTTACAATAAACTTTTCAACTGTTTTCCTGTCTTTGAATTCCCAAACCATGCTTTATAGCCAAGGTTAATTAAGTCAATGTGCAGTTTTTCCTCAAACGAGCCTTCAGAGGAAGCACAGAGTTCCTTGGAGAAACACCTGACATTTCTGAGGGCTCTCTGCAGTCACTGGACGCCCAACCCAGATGATGTAGAGGCAGCACCTGGCTCATGAAAAATGCAGACATTTAAGAAACAGAATTGCCAAAGGCCTTTCCAATAACTTCCTTGAGGTCTTCTTTGACTCAACTCTCCCCCTTCTCTTTAAGCTAAAACCCCCACTGAACATTCATTCACTCAGTAATGCTGAGAATGGAGGATAAGGGGTCAAAATGGGATAGAAAAGAGAACAAGGGACTATGGTGATGGGTCATGGACGAGTTGGTGGTGGGTTAGCCAAGGGGAATACACAATGCAAAAGATATAAATAAAAATAAAAAAAAACAAAAATAAACAAGCAAAAAATGAAATTACTCAACCTCCTTCAAGGATAACCAGTCAGAGGGGGAGAAAAGCACATTGTATTTGATTGCATTACATTACATGTGCTAAGAAATACAACAGAGCTGTATACGGGTAGAACAGAAAAGTAGACTGGGGACTCCTCTCATGCTCTCTATGCCTGACTTAAAGGAGCCAATGACTTGGGAGGCTGAGAGAAAGGTGTTTGGGCTACAGGGAGCATGGAGGTCATGTATACCCCTGAAGTCTCTTTAAAGATTTTCAGGCAAAATAGGTTTTAATGTGATGTGAAGGACTAAATGAGTCCCTCAAAATTCCAATGTTCTGAATTTCTACTAGTTAATAACATCATCCTCCCTGTATTTGAAAGGCTAGATAATTCTCATTCATCATTGATAAATGATTTAACTCATATACTATGGTATAATCAATAATTCTTCCAAAACAGTAACTGAGGAATCCAATTTGAGTTATATAATCATCTCTTAATTTTAATCATTTCAATAAGTCAAGTAAAAGTAACAGTGCCTTAACTTGTAAACATAAAGATGAGAACAAAATTCCAATTTTGGTTTTTAGCAGTTATGCAACATTAGGCAGATTATTTCTCTCTGTGATTCAGTTTCCTCAGCTAGGAAGTAGGGATAATAGTTATACTTCATACTTTTGTTCAATAGCTTTATAGAAGAATTAAACAACTAAAGCATACAAAGCTCTAAGGAAGATGCACGGTACATAAGAATTAGTCAAAGTTAGACTATTAATTTCATTGCCATCTCTCCCACCATCACCACATGGTCGGCAGTAAAGCTAATGTTGTAATCATTACATCACACTTGCTCTGCCAGCTTAAGTTGGCCATGCCAGCCCAGACAGAAACAGCTGCCCTGGGAGCCAGCCAGCACCTTACTTACCTTCACCACCTCGTTATGCAAGCACTGCACAGCCAGGTGAAGGGGTGCCATCATGTTGCTGTTTCGGAGGTTTGGGTTGGCTCCTCTGCTAAGAAGAAACTTAACACTTTCAGCCTGGTTTTTCCTGGCCGCCCAGTGCAGAGGGGTATTTCCAAGATCATCCATCACATTCAGCACTAGAAAAAGACACAAATACATGAAATAAACTGTTCTTGCACTGATTGAAATCCCCACTGCATGTCAATTCATGTCAAAACTCAGTGCTAAGTGCTATAGTAAGGCTTTACCTTCCTTATGGAAAATAAAAATATAGCTTCAGTTCTCAAGAAACATCTAATGGACTCCTGAAAAGAAGCACGAAAGTGTGGTGCTGACTTTGTCGATGAGTGAAATGACTGTCCCTGGCATGCACAAGAAATAGACCCTCCTTCTAGTGCCACATGCTTTTATCTGGTATGAATTTGGGGGTTGCAAAATATTGAACCATGTGCCAGGTACTCTACTAGGTTCCATACAACCATTATTTCATTCAACTCTGCAATAGCCCACAAGGCACCTTGACCCTTTTTCACAAAGACAAGAAAAGGTCAAGATAGATGAAACCTACAGAGGTTTGAAATTTGCCAGTGTTACAACCCTGGTAAGGAGCTCTCTAAATTACCTCTTTGAACCTCAGTTTTTTCATATTCAAAGGGAAAGGGAGGGCTAGAGAGGAGAGGGAAGGGGAAAGAAAGAGAAGAGAAGGGGAAGGGAATGCATGGAGGAGGAGGATATATGTGTACTTCGCAATGTGTAATATTGTTTGGAGCATTTTAAGTCATGTCTTCAAAGACATTATGGAGTGCCTGACCCATGGCAATGGTTCAAAAATGTGAATAAGAAGAAGGCACACTACTAATAACTAGAATTACAGACTTGAGGCCCTGATGTCACACATTGTTCCCTGAGATATTTCTGCAATAAAATATAATTTACTATTTACCTTATAAGCTCAATATAAGAATATAACTTTCATACTATAGTATCTTACATCAATTCTAAAACAGAAATGACTGTTTTATCAACCATTTTACTTAGTGGCCATAAATTTTCACGTCTGAGGAGAGGGAAAAGTATTTGCTCATAAATTAGATTTGGGAATCATTTATAGTATCTGCAACCAAGGTGCAGCAACATTTCCTATTTCTCTTTTTAAAAAAATACTCTCTCCACTATATCCTTTCATTCATTCACCTGTCTCATTTTTAAACATATATACACCTTAGTTTCTCTATATTCCAAACATCAATTACATCATCCAGTATTCATCTTTCTCTAACTTATTTCACTTATCATTATCCCTTCCAAATCGATCCATGTTGTAGTGTATAGCATGAGATTGTATTTTCTGAATGCTGAGTAATATTCCATTATATATATATGTATGCATGCATGCATGCATGTATGTATGTATACATGTGTGTGCACATACATACATGCATACATACATACCACATCTTCTTGATCCACTCATCTATTTGGAGACATAGGTTGTTTATCTTGGTTACCGTAAATAATGCTACTCTGAACATAAAGGTGCAGCTTCCTTTCAAATTAGTGTTTTTGTATCTTTTGGGTAGATACATAGGAATGAAATTGTTGGACCATATGGAAGACCCACTTTTAGTCTTTTAGAAACCTCCACACTGCAAGCACTGTCTATTCTACAGGCAAACTAGCTCTTGAATTTCTCCCTTTTTCCTTATTCCAACCTCAAAACCCTGGTGGACTCAAATTATTACTTAGTTTTTTTAAATAGTAGAAAATAGTTCTACTCCCAAACCTTCTTTGACAGAATCATCTTAAATGACATAGGTTTTATGATACCTTCACACTGCTTAAATCTCTATGGCATTCATATTCTTTATTTGACTACAGTTGAATTTCTCAAACAAGGTTGGGTGTACAAAGCTGGGGTGAGGAGAGAATATTATATCTTCTTGGAGTGCCAAATTTTTTCAATATTAATCAATTTGTAAATGTAGAATGACCTCTGTGGAAATAGTAGAAAAGATCACATAAGATGTTTAAGAATTTTTATTATCTGTCATAGAGAATCAAAGAAAATCTGTTTTTGTTGTGAAATGTTCAAGATCTCTGTGCTTTCTTTTGTAGTATTTCGGTGGAAAGGACTGAAGAGCAGTGATCTATAGTGAAAATTACATTCCAATGTGGGATATTCAGTCTCTTTAGTCCAGATTATCCACCCTCCAAAGTATTTCATACCACTCTTCCAATGGATCTAATGGGATGATAGATTTATATAGCTCACAATGTAACATTTTCTTACCATCACAACAAGAGTCATTGATGATCATCTCTAACAGATGAATTTGGCCTTCATCTGCAGCATAATGCAAAGGGGAGGCATTCACCTCTTCATATTTTCTACATGGCCTTATTTTCCTCATAAATTTTTTCAATTCACATGTACCTCCTTCAAAAACCACCTAGAAACATAAAAATTGTTACCACAAATAAAACACAGGTAAAACGTATTAATGTAATAATATTAAAAGCTTGTTATCATCTAAAACTCTCATGCTGATAATAAGATTTTAAAAAAACTTTCTTAGGGCCTCCCCAGTGGCTCAGTGGTTAGGCGCTTCGCTGTGGTGCTATCAGCAGTGGCGACACTAGTTCGACACCCAGCCGGGGAGATTCCCACATGGTGCAGCAGACCTCTCATGCCTCGCCTGCTGCTCCCCTCAGCAGTGTATTTCCGCCGATCTGCCTGTTCTGCTCCCCACTCTGTCTCTGGTGAACCCTCTCGCCGCCCCACGCCTCTGGTCTGTACCCTAGCTTGTATGCATAAACAAATAAATCTTTAAAAGAAAAAAATAAAAAACTTTTTTAAATATACAAAAATGCTTATAGACATAAGGAAGGTACAAGTAAATGCCTAAACATGTACATTAACTGGCAATCTATTTCCCTATTCAACGAAGAATTTTTAATTAAAATATTTTCTGTTCTACCTATAAAATTAAGAATTTTAAAAGCCATTAATTACAATCATATTTAATTATGCTTCAATTGGATGACAACGTTTTTATTCAAAGTTGTTTCTAGAATTCCTACCTATATTTGTAAGTAAATATTTAGATGTGTCAACAAATATGACTGACATGCCCTATTCTATTGCTAATATTTTTATACTATTGAGACATAATGGTATCATTTAATCACACATGAGTTTAGGGATGCCAAAAATGATACTGAGTTTGATATTCTTAACAAAGGTAAGGTCACCTACTCCACAGTGCAAGGAAGAGCAACATAAAGGTCTGCTCAAGCTGTGCTCTTAACATGCACACAATTTACAGACTTTTGAGAGCCAGAACTAGATTAAGATGCTCACAGGCACTGCTGAATTCACAATGACAAATAAGCATCTAGTACTTTATACAAGTTCATCAGATGCACGAAACAGTCTGTATTCAGTACATGATATATGGTAACTCAGACTGGAGACTTAAAACTCTGAAAGTAAGTCAAGGATGCCATTTAGCCAAACTAGTACATGTTCTTTCAATGTAGTTTTTTAATGTCACAGAATGACAGTTATCTTGTCTGCTATGCTCTGTATCTAGCCATATATAGTCCTACATTCTTCTGGGTTCTAAACTGCATGAATATAAATGAGAGGCTATAGAATATAATAGAACAGATGACTTTTAAAGAAGTTAGTTCTAACTCTTTTAAAATGGAGCTATCAAATATATATGTTTTTGTAATGAAATACATATGAGCCAGAATGGGTCAAAAAAAAAATAGAGGGAAGCAAAGGTAAGAAATTAAAGCAAATGAAAGGTGAAATACTAAAGAATTAATTCTTGATAGAAAGTCAGAAAGTCATTGGTAAGGTTTTAGCCATCAGTCCAATGGTTCTTTTTCTACATTTTCCATCTTTCAAGGTCTCCGCCATCATTTTAATTTTATTAGTATTCCTGAGATAGTCTCTGTCTCTCTCCCTCCTCTCTCCGTGTATGTGTGTATGTGTGTATACTCATGCATGCTAGAGAAAACATTATACACCATATCTTTTTAATCAGAAAATCATTACAGTTTAGAACTCTCTTCAGTCTTACAACAGAGATCGCTACAGAAATACTTTGGAATTACTGTAGATAATCAAATAAAAAACATAAATATTCTCAATCTATAAGCCCTATTGTGGCCTCTAAAAGTTTTACAAAACATAAATGCTTTGGGCAATAAAACTAAATAAAGACAAAAAAAACTTGAAAAAACAGGTTTGTGATGCAGAATTCCTTCATCAAATATCTCTGGAAGGTAACCCCTCTCCTTCCCCCCACCAAAAAAAAGTTAAGGGAGTATTTCCAGTGTGATTTTCAAAGTATTGAAATTAATTCCTATTCCCTAATATTAATTCCAAGACATTATCCTAGTGCTTGAAATTCACTCAACACCTCTGTTCTTCGGATTAGACCAAAAGAGGGTGGCTTACATGCTAATATTAAGAAGGATAAAGAATCAGGTATTCAACCTGGATGTGCAGACAGACTCACCTTGGGAGACATGATTTGTTGGTTTATTTGATTTATTAGAAAAGCCCAACTCACACACACGATTGACAATGACATCAATTTGTGACACTTGTTTAGTGGCAATTTGGCAATTTCTACCAAATTTAAATCTATATGTACCTCTGATTCTGCTAAAACCTTAACGTACAGACATATCAACTAAAAGGTAACAAAGGACGGACAGAAAAGCGAAATACACTCACAAATACACTCACTCACATGAGTAAAAGCAAAACAAAAGCAAATATAACCCAGGTGCCCACCAAATGCAGAACTGGAGAAATAAAGCACAAAATATTTATAGAAGCAAATACCATAAAGCTGCTAAAAAGAGCGAGGCACATCTCCAGGTGCTATTTTGAAAAGTATTTTAAAATATATTCTGTGAGTAAATCAAAGAACAAATCTTTGTAACTTCATAATTACGTAAATAAAAAGACATGTTGATATTTGTATAAGCATTCTCCCTCTCCCTCCACCCAAATATATATATGTATATATATATGTGCATGTGTACGTGTGTACACACACACACACACACACACACACACTTATATAAAGGAAATATATGGGAGAAAGGGGAAAGGGATTTCTGGAGGGAGTTTGGAAAGATACTTTTAATGATAGCTTAACATTTTAAAGGAAACCTCCCCCTGCCAACAGTCTGGGGGAAAAAAAACAAAAAACAAAAAACTCCACTTGCGAGTGTTCTAAGGACCTACCAACCTCCGTTCTCAGACTGCGCCATCAGGCGACAGCGTTAGGTACTGTTGCCCTTCGGTCTGAAAGTCCTGAGAACTGCTTAAGAAACTGATGCCACGAACACTTCCCAGCCCCTAGACCTTAAGAGTCTCGAGATAATCTACCCATCTTCGTAGGGTTCCCCAGCCACAGTCTTTCTCGATGCCCTCAGTCCCAGGAGAATTTGGCCATTCTGCCGTTCCCTGTAACGCTTTATTTACAGATGTGGATTTCTATTTCACTCCACGAGACAAAAATGCTTCCTAACCACCGAGGGCGCCTCTTGAGTAACTAACTACATGTCTACTAGATACAGCCATTTAGCAGCTGGGTTCTAAATAAAGTCTTCAAGAAGGCTAAGTGAAAGAGTACACGCCACGAAAGTTTCCTGATTTTAGGCACTTGCCTAATTCTGCCAAATGCCAAGAGGATTCTGGGTTCGGTCTCTCCAGATTGCAGTTGCCCATCCACCGGCCAGAACACGTTGAACAAATAAGCAAGCACACAAACAGAAAAGGACAGAGCAGGCACTGTGCAGGCGCGTCATTAATACGGCCCCTCAGGCTTCTCACATTCTGAGGGCTCCTCGGGTACCGCTCTCATAACCCCTCTAGCAAGCAGCCCTTACCTCTTCAGGCATGTCCATCCCAAAGCTGTGCGCAAATAAACTTCGAACCTAGAAAGACAAAGTTAAAAACCGACCCCAGTCCAGGCTTCGGGGTGGTCCCCATACCCGATCGCCCCGGATACCTTAAAGGAGTCCTTGGAGTCGTCCATGTCGTCCTCCACTCCCTGGTAGACAACGCCCTGTGGCTCCTTCTCCCCAGGGCGCAGTATCTTCCTCACATGGCGCTTCATCGGCCCCAACCCTGATGCCACCTGGCGCAGGGGCTGCCCACGCGCGCAGGTATCTGGGAGGAGAAAGCGCAGTGAGCTAAGCTCCAGTGTGGGCGGCGGCGAAGGGATCGCCCGAGTTGTCAGCCCTGGCTCACCTGGCAGTCCCGGACTGCGACAAACGCAACTCCGGAAGG
Organism: Scalopus aquaticus; assembly: GCA_004024925.1. Lineage (NCBI taxonomy): Eukaryota > Metazoa > Chordata > Mammalia > Eulipotyphla > Talpidae > Scalopus > Scalopus aquaticus. The sequence continues at coordinate 12,317 of PVIJ01006055.1, forward strand.
CCAGAAAAACTTCTGGAAGTTCTCTGGTCAAGGTTACTTGTAGCTCAGGAAGCTGGAGGGGCACAGGGAGGAGCCAGGGGCAAGTCCGCTAGCCGGGAGAGGGCCGACGCGCCTCAGGCGCAGTGCTCACCGCTTCGGCCGGAGCGCTTAAATTGCCTGTGCTCTCTGCAGCTCCAGGGGTCCCCCTACGCAAAGGTGTGAGGTCTGAGTGGAATCAGCGAATGTGGGATCTTTTGTAATAAAAACCCCAAGAACCCCTCCCCTCTCCCCAGAGAGGCCAAGAGGGAGGGAGGGAGGGGATGAGAGAGAATAACTGGATACATTGAGAAGATTTTTATTTGTTCGGGTGTTTTTTTTCCAGAGAAGACACTGGCCTGCGTTTCGATCTTGTCCTCTTTACTTTAGAAGCTTCTTTGTTTTGAATATTAGGCTATTAGAAAAAACGCTTTCCAGAAGAAAATGGAGAATGGCTGAAGGGCACGGATTTGAGCAACTAAATCAAGTCCCTTTGAATTTAGGTCTCCCATTCACTGCGGATACAAATAGTAATCGCCTCAGGGTTCGGTGTTTCAGAATGAAAAAAATCCTTATTAACCTAAACACAATGTATTGACTGGTGTCTGCTATTTTACCCTAGCTTTGTTTGGAAGACTTTTCTCTTCACACGCCTGTATTGTATTTATTAATCTACAGCACAGGTGTAGGTTGTGGAGTGGAAGGTGTGTCCCCTCAACTGGAGAGGCTAGTTCTACCTTTATGTACAGACAGTGGCGTTTCTGAAGCGTTTGCCACTATGTTTAGGCCACAAGGTTAGAAAGCAAAAAGCTTTCTTCCTAAACTGAGAACACTGCCTTAGACAAAACTAAGCTTTGACCACTTATTCTTTGGATAATCTCTGTGCCCCTTTAAACAGGCCCTGATTGTTTATATTCACCGCTGATCACTGGTACCTCACCAAGAGCCACATAGACTTAGGACCTGTTATAGAGTGGGCACTAAATAAAGGTTTGTTGACCTAGGGATTACACTGGACTGAACTGAAGGGTAGATAGAGTGGTCATGATGATATTGAAGACTATGGCAAGGTCTCCCCAAGTCTTCTGATACATATGGCCGTTTGCCATTAATTCCATCCTTGGAAGGACAAGAGTGCAGTTATCACTAGTCATTAAACCCTGAGTGTAACCTGCTGGTAGATTGGTGAAGGATAGAGCCTTCAGCTGCACCACCTGTACAGTTTTCCCATCAGAGACTGTTGAGGGAGTACAGAGCAGGGAACTGCTGTTATTTTTGAGCTAAAAGTAGGTGATGTATTTGGAAAAAATACTACAAAAATCAGAGGGCTGGAGATAAAGAATAACTTTGAGTCACTGCCTAGCATTTTATATGCATTAAGTCCTCCTTTTAAAAAGGAAATATCTCATAGGAATACTAATGCTTTTTATTTGTTATCATCAATTACTTTGATCAATGCTTTTCTCCTAACACTTAGCTGAAAAGATTCACCATTATAAAAAGAAAATAAAGAGGAATACTACCAGGATATTTGGGCAGCTGGTCAGAGCACAGGTCACCGCAGCAAGCATCAGTGCGTGGTGTTGGCTTTGAGAGACTACTGTGGGGGCCAGTGATTTACAGCATGCTGGAAAGAGGGTCACAGGAGGCCACCATTCCTCCTTTGAAATATTCCTTGTCTTCAACTGCCAGCACAGAATCTTTACAGAGTGCCTCTGTATTCTTTTTTTCTGTACCTCATTGTCATCCCCCCGGTCATGTATTCTTTTAAATTTGTTCTTGTCTTAAACTGAAAGATACATGACTGGTAGTATAGACTTAACAACCCCCACCCTCAACTTCTGCTTTCAAAAACAAAGACTGAAATATTATTTAATTTTTCCTTTTATCTTTTGCTGGAATTGTCCACCTCAGGAACTATTCAATCAGTGTCTTCCTAAGACCACTCAGGAGACCTTCCCATTAGTGTTTCTTAGTAATAGCTAAATTACTTCCTACTGATCAAAAATGTCCTTTTCATAGGTAGGCTTGCTTTTTAAAGTTTCTGCAAATCTTCATTTTTAAAATGCATATTGTAGACAGGAACAAGGTAGTTTCTGGTCATTTACAATCAAGATCTTATTCTCTGTAAAGTTTAATTATTGATGGCCAGTAATGCAAGTGCAATCTTTTGGCCACAATTTTAATTTCAAAGTAGGAACAATCATTAGAGAAAATACTTTTATGACAAATTTCAACAAGGTAATGTTTATTATTAAGTTACTTTTTGATATCTCACAGAACTAAGGAAGTGAAAACTATTCATTGTCTGAAAACTAATAATTATCTGGGGAAAAAAGTTGCACTTGACAATCATCAGTACTGTCGTGTATATTGCTGATTTCTTCCTCCTTATTCCCCAGTTCTATTCCATTGTATGAATAGACCTTATTGTCTTTATGCATTTACCAATTGATGGCATTTGGGTCATTTCCATTTTTTGTCTATCATAAATAATACTCCTATGAGCTTTTTCATCAAATATTTTTTGTGGATTCTTTTACACCTCTTGGTCAAATACTTAGCAGTGAATTGCTGGCTCATTTATTAAGACGTACTTAACTTTGTCTGAAAGTGCCAGCTTTCCAGCACAACTACACTATTTTACATGCCCATCAACACTGTATGAAGATTTCAGTTTCTTCATATTCTTACCAAAACTTAGTATAAATGGTTTCTTTTATTAATGGTCATTCTATTGGGCATATAGTGGTATCTAATTGTGATATTAATTAGCATTTTTAGTGGCTAATGACATTGTCCATGTTTTCATTTCTTCTTACCCATTCATGTGTCTTTTAAATGAAATGTTTATTACATTTTTTGGCTCTTTTAAATGTTTACTAAATTCTCTTAACTCATTGTTGTACATCTTCATACTATTGATTGATAACAGTTCTTTTTTCTGGATATAGTTGTTCATTAGATAACAGATATGCAAATATTTCCTCAGAATCTGTGATTCCTCTTTATATTCTTAATGGTGACTTTCGAAAAGCAAAATTTTTTAATTTTAATAAAATTCCAGTTTGTTAGTTTTTTGTGGATTGTGTTTTAGGTGTGCCATATATAGAAAGTTTTGCGTATGTAAGATTAAAAAGATTCTCTTCAGCATTTTCTTGGAGAAAATTCATAATTTTTCTATCACATAGATACATTTTAAGTTAGTTTTTGTGGATTTTTGTTCTAAATTAGGTTTGAGTTTGTCTTCTTTCTCTACTTCCTTGATATATAATCTTAGGTTATTAATTTTAGATATTTTCCCTTCTGAAGTAAGCATTTGAAGTTACAAAATACTTCTAAGTATTATATCAACTGCATCCCATAAACTTTGACTTGTTGTGTTTTCATTTGTGGTTTCTTCTTTTGACTCACAAGATATTTGGGGGAAGGTGTTTAATTTTCAATTGTGGGTTTTCCCACAATTTAACTTTATAAAATATTTATGAAGTCAGAGTTCTAGCAAACTTTGCCCACATTGCATAGATTGAGAATCTGGGAAGGGTGGTTACCATCATCCTGAGAGAAAATGGGGTACAACTGGCAAAGGAGGAATTAACAATGAGTATCTTTGTCCAGCTGGATATATAGGTGTGTATATACCTGCTTTCTGTTTGATTTTGCTAGGTACATATTAAACTTTCTTAATCTACTGTTCTTGCAGCTTAAGCTCCTTGTCGCTTTTTTTAAACTTTTGTATTTTTATACTGTTTTATGGAAAAATCCTTCCCAAATTCTTCCAGTTCACTGTTTTTCATTAATGTCCATTTATCAATGTTTTCAATCTCAAGAAGAAATTTTTTTTTCAAAATCTCTGATTGAGTCTCTATAATTTAATTATACTCTCACATTTTAATTTTATTCTAAAGTTCTAATCTACTTATCCTGTTTACCCCATTTTCCATTTATAATAGTGTTGTTTCCTTTAAATGTTGAATAATCCCTGTCTGCTTATTTTTGTGTTTGATATCACTATTCACTTGTCTCTTCTCTACTCAAGATCAGCCACTGGGCATGGGGTGGGAGAAGTCAATGTGCCCCTGGCAGGGCTAAGTAGTGTCATGTGCCTCAGCTTCCCTCTCTCCTCCCTGGTGCAATGCTTTGCCTCAAGATTTCCCCTGCCCACACACCACTTTAATTGGTGACCAAACACCATTGCTGTTTGCTGTTTAGTATAAATCAGAGGGGAGCAATGCTGACTAGTCTCCCCAGTCAACCACTGTGATGAATGCATGAAAAACACCTCTGCATTATTCCAGTGTTTACTGTAGCCTTCATCATTGCTCCTATCACAGTATTCTTCTGCATATGTTTAAATTTTATTGTCTTTATTTCTGCAGATTTAGTACTGTCTGTTTTCTATCTTTTCAGGATTCTTTGATATTTCTAGACTTTGGTGTCATTTCTTTTTTGTTTTCCTAATTTAGTTTGGATTTACTCTTTATTTTAAAAAATATTCTTTGTTGTTCCACATGTTTCAGATAGGCAGGAATGTAGATCTATGTGCTCAGATAACTCTATTATTCCAGTTGCTTTCTCTTATTTTCCATGCAACTAAAATTTGCCAATTTGTATAGCAGGGGGAATCTTTCTATACAGCATGTCTTCCAAAATTTAAGTTAAATTAGAAAAGGAGTGGGTCTAAGGAGAAGAGAGGAAACTAATGTTCATGAAGTTTTATTACACACAGGTCATATGTCATTAGTTTAATTACAGCTGAGTCCCAGATAGAAAATCCTACTTAACGTGAATAAACAGTGAGATAAGTTATACACATATACATATGCTATGGACCTCTATGAAAGGCTGTTTGTTACAGGAGAATCAGAGACACTCAGTGTACTTGCTACAGAGAAATCTGAAGCAGATTCTGCCCCATCTACTTCCTAGAAGACCAGCTGATACATACAGATTGTCCAAACCAGAACCATTCACAGAGCCCTTTGCAACCATGCTTGAGAGGTTGCTGGACAATAAATAAAAATGCAAATATGATAAGATTATTTAAAATGTGAGTTGTAAAAAAATCTAATTAAGTTGGCCCCCTAGATAAGGAAAACCTTGCTCAGAGTCAGTTGTGACATTAGCAAGCTGCATTTCAAAATTTAGAATAAAGTATATGTTTTATTCACATTAAATTCTTATCAACTATTACATATTTTATTCCTTAAATTAATTAGATGATTTTTATTTCTGTAAATTTTTATTTCTAACTAACCTGAAGCAACAGCCAAGTTTTAAAATTTGTTTTTATGCAATCTGTCAATGAATAAGAGGAGAATGCAGATTTTTCATAGTTAGCAGTATTACTTTACAGAATTTGAAAGTACAATTGAAACTTTCAGCTGATTATAAAATGACTGTATGGTACAACTTTACCTGTTATGTACTTACTTAATTTATACGAATAATTCAGACTAGGGCAGTAGGGGTATAAAAGAGAGTTCTTTTTTCTCTAAACCCTTTTGTTATTTACCTTAATGACTTTATTATGAATGGAACTTTAGAGCACAGGGTGTTTTAAATTATTATATAAAACATTTTATTGAGTTTATCTTAAGCAATGGGACACAAATAATACCTGTAGTTTACAGTCATATTTAAGGGAAAAGTGGGAGAAGGGTGGGAACAAAGAGGGGAGGGAGCACAATGGACTTTGGTGGTGCACTCTGGGTAACTTGGTGGCGAGTTCCCTATGGTGGCCATACCTGGGAGAATCCTAATGGTTTAACAATTAAAAGAATAAATCCTTATAAAATAGGGGTGGATGTATTTTCAAAAAAATTACTTGAAGAAAAATAACTGCCTTAGAGAAAAGGGGATAGAATGAAGATGCTAATTTTTGGGAGAAGAAGAATATCTGCAGTTACTTTTGGATCAAAAATGCTAAAGATATTCAAATTTGGAAAACAAAAAAAATCCTAGTTTATTATAAAAAATTAATTAATTAAAAAGTAAAGCCCGACTACTGTATTTACAAGTATTCTTTTTTTTTTTGCTGTTTGAAGAATATATTCATTTATCCCATGTACGAAGAGAAGAACTTTTAGATTCTTCTTTATACTCTTAAGTCTTAAGCCTCTTTGTGAATTTTATACAACCATAGCTCAAACATTAAAGTAAAATTAAATGCAAAATAAAGTTTTACATAATGGAAATTAGGTCAGATTGAAATTAGATAATATCAAAAATAAAATGAGACTTCACATTCCTTACAGTTGAAACCTAATACTAGTAATTCGGACTGGTAAATATTATAATTATAATAATTTCTTATGGTAGAAACCTTAATTCATCTAACAGCTAAACAACATGGTTATCCTTTAAAAATTGAAGTGACCAGATATTGAATAAAAATTATGCTTACCTATATCCATGGAAACTGACATCCTGTTTTTGATGGTAAACAGGTATAAATGTCCAAGTAGTGAACTATCCCTTTCCACACAGAGTCAATAGGTGGCACCAACTTTTATAGTCCTATATATTTATACAAGGTGTTGTTCATTCTAAGAGTCAATATTATGCCTTTTTATTAGACTACCTTATATAAGTGATGGGTGAACCCTAAGTTTTCATAATTTGAGCTTTGAAATATGATTACTGGCTACTCAAAAGGAATCACCCATTTAATTATTTCTTACAAGTTTATCTTATCAACTATGGTCTCTTAATAATGCAATATCACAAATCAAAATAATTAATAGTGGCAGCCTTAGGCATATTATTTAGCTTTTGTGAAGAACTGTCATCTTCCTGTAGTAAATAAATGTTTGCAGAATTATTATTTATTAACCTCTGTTGTACACCAGTAAATTTAGGACAGAACCTAAGCTATCCAAGAGAAATGATCCTCAATAAAATATGGCAAATACCAATACCATAAATATACGCAGATATCACCCATTTTTTAAAGGTTCACACTAGGCAACTCACCTGTATTAAACAGACCTGTATTTATACTGTTTCACTAAACAAAGGAAATCTAAAAAGGAGTTCCACTTTTATAACAAAAGATAAAAATCAAACTTAATGTTTCAGCATTTGTTTTGCAGCAGCCGTTTGGGAGCCAGTATGTATCCAAAGTAGCAAGAGCTGCACTACCAAGCTCACTCACCAGGAATTACAGTGAGCCCCTCAGCATCAAATGGAATTTGATGAAGATGATGCTGATGAAGCTTTGCCATCCCAAGAACAAGAATAGATGAATGGAAAGCTGATGCAATTGTGAAAGAAAGGACACTAGTTAAAACCTAACAAAGTAGCAAATGATCAAAAAGTGAAGCTGACCAGGAACTGGTCATGAAGCACTTCTGTGAGATTTCCACAACGTCTTACAGTGATGTAATGACTGCAGAAACGTATGCCTTTAAATTTGAAGGTTTAGTGTAGGTTTGCAGGAGGCTGGGTAGCATGAGGTTAAGTAGCCAAACCTGTCCCATCGGCCACAGCAGATGATGAACTTCAACATTTTACACTGAAGTAGACAGACACAAAAGAAGGTACAGATGTTAGTGACCTGCAGTCACTCAGATGACTATGAGACATTAATCAATTATCTTCTTCCTCTCTCTCCCCCATCCTAGTCTCCTTACCTCTACTGCTCCATTCTCTGATGCCTCAGCCTAGCATACCATCATCACCACCTTTCAGTCTTCTAGCGTGGTTGCTGTTCTGATTCTGGTAAGTGAAACTGCACTGTATATACATTATTTCGATTTATCATGCCATTGTTGCTATATGTTAGAGTTATTTTAGGTTGTATGTGTTATTTGGTAGGTTATTTTTGGGGGTCTTGGAATACTCAAATAATTTTCCATATAAATTAATGGTAATTGCTTCTTTCCAGAATTTTAGCTTATGAAAGGTTTCATAGGAACACTCTATTTTTGAACAACAGAGGAAACCTTATTTATGTTTACCACACTTATGATTTGAAGAAAATTAAATTTCTAAAGAGAGTAATTAACAAATTACCTTGTGAAATCTCTCATGAATTTTAAATTAAGTTAAAATTAGGTAGTAAATATGGCAAGTTGATTGAAAATGCTCATCTGATGCTTTCTGTTTCCTGTTCCTGAAGTATTTTACTCATTCAATTAGTAAATCAGAACCATTTATTAAGCAGTAGGTATTCTAGATAGTATATTAGGCCTTCCAAGGAGCTAGCAACTTTTTGAGAAGAAGAAGACATTTGCAACAGATTATAGAGTTTATTAGCATAGGTTAATTGCAGTAATTGGTATTTCATGCAAACTCCAAAATAATTATTTTCAATCAGCCAAAAGCTTTCCTCAATGGTTGTTCAGAGGGTAGGGAATTTCCCACATAGTGGCCCTACCATCTTCATTTCATGGTTTCTTATGTTGCCATGATTATTTGTGTTGAGATACAGAAGAGATAAAAAGCATGGAGCAACTCTTTGAAACTTGTTTTGGACAAGTCTGTTGTGGCCACATGACCTTAGTAACTCCAAAGAAAGTTGGGAAAAGTAATGCTTAAGAGGACGAGGAAATGTGTTTGTTGATAGGTCCTTCCACAGGTGCTCTGGGACCATAGATTGATCAGGGAAGGCTCTCAAAAGGGTGCAAAGCCATTCTTCTTTGGTGACTAGCAGCAACCAGGAGAATATCAGGAGAAGGAAGATGCAAGTTAGACAGAGAAGACAATGTGTAAATATTGGAAACATTAAGGACTTGCAAGAACTTTAGTTCTTCTGCAGAAGAAGGAAAGGAGAATAATGGGGTTGCTTTTGTAATGTTTTTTTTCTTATTGTGGATTCAAAATGTCATGTGTTTGGAGGTTCTCTAACAATATGATAGGGACTGAAAGAAGCCAATTACCAGTGGGATCAGTAAAACCAGTAAGCATGGCAAAGTGATCATAAAGTCAGAAAGGGTGAAGCCCTGGATGGCGGCAGTGGGAATGAAGAGGGTGAAGTTATATATTAGACTTCTGCCCATACTCGCTGTAGAAGTTGGAGGAAAATTTGAGGTTGAGGGGAAGGAAGGTAGAGTCTAGAGTGACTTCAAGGTTTCTGATTTCCTGGAGAAGAGAGCAAAGAAAGGAAAAAGTGGGTGTGTTCAAAGAGAAGGGAGGACAAAAAGATTCTGTCATGAATTGAGAGAATTTCAAAATAGAAAAACTTAACTTTGCAAAACCTACTAAAGAAAATGAGCCCCTAAAATTATTCTTTCAGGAAACTAGAATCTCATTGCTAAAAGCAGTATGAGAATTTAAAATGTACTATTGATTAATAGTAAGCATTGTAAAAACACTGGAAATGAAATAGCACGTTGTTGTAATAAATAATAATACAACTTACTTGAAGGTTTAAATGATTCAGTAATAGGAAGTGGCTTTGACATTTATAATGATCATATTGGGCAAAGTTTTCCAGAGCTTCTGATTATGTTCTGAACATAAAAATAAAATAACTCTAGAACAAAATTACTGGAGCTTCAATTCTGATTTGCCTGCATATGGAAGATTTTCATTTCTGCTAACATTTTTTTATAAACTTGATGATGATAATAATACATATGATTATTACTAATAAAACATCATGCTAAGTATTACAATTTGTGATAATGTTTTTAAAACTTCAGTATCAAAATGAGAGGCAATTATGCTATAAGCAAGAATGATGACTTGTGAAATTCAGGACAAAATTTGAAGGTATGCAGAATCAAAAAAGATTTTTCAAACCCTCATACTGAACAGTAATATGTATTAGTTATTATTTTAGTTGTCAGTGGCTAACATGTTAATAGCAAATATTTTATAGCCAATGGAAAACTGTGGAAGATTAAGGAAGAATTGATGGAAAGTTAGCAGGACTGGAAATGGTAAAACAGAAAAAGTGTGGTTTTACTGTAAAAAAAAAAAAAACCTCAAAAATTAAAATGCAATTCCGCCTGACCTGGAATAAACAAATTTCAGAGAACTAAGAAGAACTAAGACTGATGCAGACATTACACTTAAAAACTGAAATGCTGTACTTTTTTCATTATATGTTCTATGAAAAGTTTAAAAGTTGAAGTGGAGAAAATGAATTTATTTTAAACTTATGGTGGGTTATTAAAAAAGAAAAGAGTGACCTGTCTTTTTGTTTTATTGTTGTGGTTTTATCTGTGAACCCACCATGGAGGAAGTAAATGCAATAATTCAATGTAATAAGTAATAAGTAAATGCAATGTATAGAACACTATCAAAGCTGTTCTATCACCCTTTTAGGATATCAGCAAACGTATGCCCTAAGTATTATTATCTGCACAACACTCCATAAATGCTCGCTCAAACACACTTTTCTCAAAATCAGTAAATCCAAAGATTGTATAGATAAGAAGTAAGAAGACCTGGGTTTGAGTCCCAACCTGCCACACGGCAATTTTGTAATCTTTGGTTAGTCATTTAATTTCTGTGACTTTATCTCTTAGGCACAAAATGTAGTATTAAAATCAGCTTCACTAGGGTTATGTTAGGAACAAATCAGGTGATGTGTGATAAAATGCTTCATAAACTATAAAGTGCTATATAGCACAGTCATCTGGGTTGTACAAACAGCATTACAAAATGCTTATTTATTATGCTGATGATTTCAGTTAATAAGAGAAAGCATTAGGAGCACAGTACAAGACATAATATTCATGAACCTTTCAGGTAGAGAAACATTAAGTCCTGGACTCTCCTAAAGTCAAAGGTGCTTCATTGTGGTTCTTGAGAATAAGATAAATCTTTGGGGAAATAAATACAGAGTACTTTTTAATAGAGTTGCCATACTGAAAGGGACGTAATGCTTTATACTTTCTCTTTATTCCAGAGTCACCAAGTTATTTACAGTAATTACTGGATACTGCTCACTATATTGATGACTAGCATTTATTAGTGATCATTGTGAGCCAGGTTTCATACTTGTTATCTAAGTGCTTTGCAGTTAGTATTTCATTGCATTTGCACAACAACTTATGAAGTAACTTCTTTGTTTTCCCCATTTTAAAAATAATAAAATAAGGCATAGAGTGGTAGAATGTGACATTTAATGTTGTTAGGGATAGAGATTCCATAACACCTTTGTTTGCCAATGCTAACATTTAATAATCAGCATGATTCAACAAGTTGCCTCACATACACCCTTAATTACTGTCCTCTTGTAATTATTATTTTCATTGTAAACACTGAGACTTGGTTGGCTGATTCACTCTGACTATGCTCAGTAAATACTTCCAAACAAATTGCCTGCCTAAAAGGAAATCCTTCCTGATATAAATTTCCTGTGTTGCAGTTAAAGAAAATGAAATAAATTACAGTTACACATTTGTTCATGGAGGTACAAAATTAATCCAAATTAGAGTTAATATTGCACAAATTATTTATCATTTGGGAGATTCTGAGCACAGATCCATAAAAAAAAAAACAGTTAATCTCTAATTAAGGTAAAATGGAGAAGGAAGGTGAACACTGTAACCCTCTTTTCTTAAAAATCACTTCACTACTGTTGAAAACCTCAAGGAAAGTATCACAGTTTGCTTTTGTAACCATCAATATTTAAAATAAATCTCAATGTACAAATTGAACTAAAATATTGGAATGAATACTTGGCTAAGCATTAGCTTTCTTCTTTAAATGATACATTTATTCAATTAATGTTTGCTGAAAACTTTCTGGGCCAGATGCAAGGGTATAAAGTGAAAAGTATGGGTTTTGGCCTGAAGACCTTTTCCTAAAGGGAAAAGCACCAAGTGTGTTTTTACAAGAGTCAAGAGATGGTAAAGACATTTCATGGCACAGAAATGACCTATACAAAGGCTTGAAGGCCTGATAAAATCTTCAGTGTTCTTGGATCATTTAATGGATAGGTGAATGACTCCATAGGAAGGTTGAAGTGAAATAATGTGAGAAACCAAAAGACAGAGCAATATTCAATCTGTGTCTTGGAAAAATCAGTCTGCACTGGTGAGAAGAATATATTGAAATGGTTTATAAGGCACAAACTAAAGAGGAGGACCAGTTAGGAGATCCTAATAGGCAGGGGGTGATGAGGGTCTCATTGGAAACAGTAGAAAGACAAATGGCAAAATTTTTAGTCTGTCCTGTTAAAGCTCTGCTACTCAAAGTGTGGTCCCTGGACTTTGAACATTGACATTTCCTGAAATCTTGTTAGAAATTAAGACTCTATTCTATCCAGAGCTACTCTATCCAAATATTTATTCTAACAAGATAACCCACTGATACACAGGCCCATTAAAATTTGAGAAGCACCGGTCTAAAGACATAATTATTTCTGTTCTAGGTAATTTTTGTGATGTGGGACTATTGGTCTGATATTATCAAATCTTCATTTTTTTTTTCAAGAGGCAATTTCCCATTTTAGAAGATAGCAAGTGTGGTTGGAGTCACAGAAGGAAGTAGAAATACCCTAGGTGATTCAGATACAGAGAATTAAATAAACAGCCTTCTTACAGAGGCTGGTTAGGAGCAAGTAAACAAACAAGGAAAGGTGAAGCTCCCTTGACCAGCAGCAAAGCAGTGGGAAGCATGATAGCATGTGGGGCTAAAGGTAAAGAAGGAATGGAGTCACCATAGCCCATGGAAAGCCAGAGCACTATAGGGGGTGGGGAATGAGGTTATTATCAGTGATACAGCACTGAAGGAGGGAGGAAGCAAGACAGAACCACCTTAAGCTTTCTCCTTCATCTTTCAGTGCAGGGTATGTTCTGTTGACTAAACTTATCTGTTAGTGAGCTTTAAAAAGCCCACAAAGATCAGCTCCCAGGGCAACTGAGCAAGACAACACAGGTGGGAAAGAAGAAAGACTGTGTAAATCCAACCAAAGGCTCTTTGGGCTGTGTTCTGTATAGAGAAAGGAGAACCCAGCCTGATGTCCTGGGAGTTCCACCTGGACCACACCCTGTGAATGTGACGCCATTTTGAGTTAGGAGAAAGAATGTGTTATACGGGAGTGGCTTGTGCTGAGAAGCAGCCCCAGAAACTATCCAAGAATCTCCACAAGTGGGAGTTGCCACTTCTATGTATTTATTCTTACTTTTTTGTTGTTGCTTCCAAGAGCTTTCTTCCTTCCACTTTGTTTCCTGTATTCTGCATGTCCAGGTATTTATCTTTTCTCTTAGGTGAGCTTCATTTAATGAGGACTTCAATGCCATTCAATGGGAATAATCTGATCCAATTCCTTCATGTGTTTTTTTGTTTGTTTGTTTGTTTGTTTGTTTCCTGGCTGGATATTAATCTTCCAATATGATCAACAGATATGTATTTTTTAAGATTTATTTTTATTTATTTATGCATACAGAACTGGGGTGTAGGCTAGAAGTACAGATGGTGAGAGGATTCACTAGAAAGAGAGTGGGGAGCAGTACAGGCAGATCTACTGAAATACACTGCTGAGGGGAGCAACAGGTGAGACAGGAGAGGTCTGCTGTGCCATGTGGGTCAGATCCCTGGCTGGGATCGAAATCATGCTGCAGTGACAAGTTATCAAGTGATAGCTTGATAGTGCTGAGACTTTTAACTCCTTGTGCCACCAGGGAGGCCCCAGATAGGTATTTATATGGCCAAATGTTGTCTGATTTCTGTAGTGTTGTCTTATCACTATTTTAGTGTTATTGCCTAGTCACAAGGGTGTCTAATCATACAAAAATTTAAAACATCAGGAAATCTATCTTAGCAGTGAAGTAAATATTTGGGGAGAACATAAACTCAGATGTGTTTGTTCTGGAAAAGTAAGCACTACATAAGCTTCATCTTCATTTGTTGGTTTTTCCTTCTGTTGGTGAACTTTTGTGCTCTCTTTTAGTTTTTTTTAACACACTTCACAGTGTTATTTTGATTTCACAAAATAACTTGGTGATCTGGTATATAAAAATGAAATCTCATCAGAGGTACATATGCTTATAATTATTTTTGCATGGTGGTGATGAACTTCCATTCATATACTAATATACTAACACTTCTTTATACTGAATCATGATAGTGTTACCGTAGAATTGAAATATTTCCTCAAATATTATAATCACCTCATCTCACTTATTTAGCTAAAGCAATTTTACATTTCAATATGTGACCTGACTTATCCGCTTTCATATACATAAATATATAATTATACCTTTATATATAGTGCACTGTTATGTTTGTGCATAAAATATATTGAGAAGTAAGTCATATTTATTTTTCTTGTTTTCATGTTATTTTTTGTTGACCACCTACATCTGGTGTGTAATACATTCAATGTGGAAAAACTCACGTGGGGACTTTGGTTTGAAACAGTGCTGGCAGACAGCCACGATGCTACCCAGGACAGATATTGTTCCTTGCCTACCAACATTGTTCCATTTTTTCTTTGAACATATTGATTTTGTTTCATGAGCCTCAGGGGATAAATAATAACAGGTCTAAACTGATAAAGGTAACTCCAATTTAATTCACCAGTGATCCATCTGGATATGAACACCTACAATTTGAGACCTGAGAAAGTTGGCTGGTTGGGAGATGGGCTTCCAGAATAATTTTTCTCTTGTGTTAAGAGAGCAAATCTATGATGAAAGGCCCTTTTCTTTTTGCCTACCTTCTTTTTTAAACTTTGCACATAATGAGGACATGTTTTACGCCTGATCTTGGGGCAAATATTTTGTGACATGAGGCAAACAGTTTGAGGTGCATGGTGACATGGTTAAGAGTGTTACAAGAGGATGAACAGATTCTGTGTCTGCAACACTCTCAACGGAGTTATTGAATTGATCCAAGAACTACAGGTCTCTGTGCTTTTAATAAAACAGTAAAGGCTTTCTTTTACTTGCAGTTAAAAAGTTCCTGCTAATATAGGTTCTCCCAACTTCCCACTAAAATGCCACTGATGACACAGGAAAAGCACTAATAACTTATTCTAAAAATGAAACAATAAAAGCCCTTATTTTTTCCCTGTTTACTAAAAATGGCACAAATTTGGAAGAAGTCTCCTGTGTGCTGGGGGAAGAAGAAGCCAACACAAATCAAGCAGAGGTTAACCCCCAGATTTTGACTTTATTTTTATTGGGGACAAGAGGACTCATTCCCCATAGTTTCAATAATAAAATTAACTAGCAGGAGTTCCTTCCATGTCTTGCTTATCTGTTGCTGAGGCCAATTACAATGAGGGAAGAATCAGTCTTAACAGGTTTGTCCTTATACTATTCTGCTTTTGTCACCATTAAAGTTTATTAATTGAAAATTTATACTGGTTTCATTCATCTGAGGAATATAAAGAGACAAAACAAAGGGTCAGACAAAATCAAGCAAAAACATACCCTGGAAATTGGGTTGTAAAATTGAGGCTACCAGAGGGGGAAGGAAAGGATAGAGAGCAAAGAGGGAAGAGGCCTGCTGGGAGGACTATGGGTATCTTGGTGGGGGGTGTGTTTGTTAGCACACATCTGAAGAAGTGTGAACCTATACTCTGAATTATATGCAGTGTTGTAAACCAATGTTACCTTAATAGAAATAACTTTTTAAAAGAACTGAAAAACAAATATTTTCTGCACATGACAAAAAAATAATGTTATCCTGGAAAACACCTCTGTATTTCAAGCTTAGCCCAGCTTCCTCAATGATGAGTCAGGATTCCTAACATAAAGACATGTTAAGTAAATACAGGTCATGGTAAAATAAATTTGTTTGGTCATCATAAAAGAGAGTATCATCAGTTTAAACATCCTGTGCTCAAGAAATACCACAATTCATTTATATAAATAGCCAAACCACAGTGATAAACATAGTCAGTGTATTATTATGTCATTTGAATCCACAAAACTACAATTTGCTATAGAAAACAAAATTTCCATTTTCTGTCACTTGAAGTATCATTTGAATCTCCTTACCATAGTAAATTTAAATGTTGGTTTTTTAAAAGCAGCTTTGTCAACTATATTTTCTGATGTTTATCATTTAGGAAATAGAATATAGTAAAAACAAATTTGTCAAAACTAGAATGTCTATCATAGAGGTCCATAGAAAAGGGAGGTATTTTAAACATAGAGTTTAAATGTGTGTGCATAATGTCTAGAGAGCACTGTCATTTATTCTTTCAACAAACCATTGGTAAATTACACTTGCTTATATGTATATAAATATTCATAGGGTTGAACTAATAGAATAAAAATGTAAGTCAGGAAAACAACATCAGAATTCAATCCCAGATTGAAGGAGCTTCAAGAAGAGTGAACAAATGAATCCACAGAAAATGTCCCCACTTTTCACACATGCATTTACATAATATAATCTCCTCAGACTCAGGACAGTAAAATTCCTAGTTGTAGTCTTTCTTGACAATAATGATGTGAATATTTGAGTCCTAAAATGTGTACCCAGGTGCCTATAGTTATTTGCATTTCTACACCATCCTTTCTCCTCTTTGCAAAGTGTCTAGGATTGGAAATGAGGCACTTTTTAAGAACTGGTCGACAGATGTAACACAATCGGATGCTTAGTGACTACAACTCAATGTCCTCCAAAAACCTGAGATAATTTCAGACTTGTTTAGAAAGATGGAAAGAAGAATAAGGAAAGGGGGAGTTAGGTAAAGGTGCTTTTTTCTAGTTAAAATCTGTATAGATGCTCTGTTTGGAAAGCTAACTGCTCACTGCATTGTTTATAATATTAAAGGAATTGGTGCCAATTTTTTTTAGTTTAATAAAGTTGTTGTGACTATGCTTTAAAAAGTCCTTATATTCATTTTGTTTTGTTTTTCTATATTCCATATATGAGGGAAATCATCTGATATTTGTCTTTCTCTTGACTTATTATGCATAGCATTATCCCCTCCAATTCCATCCATATCACAATGTTGCAAATGACAAGATTTCATCATTTTTTACAGATGAGTAGCATTCCATTGTGTGTCTCACATCTCTCTCTTTTTTTTAAGTCATCATACACATTTTATTTAGCTATTTCCTTGGTAATCTCTATTTTTTTGCATTGAGGTAACATTGTTTTATAGCACTGTATGTAACTCTGTGCTATAGAATCACTCCCCTTCAGATGCATATCAACACACACTCGTATCACAAATGCACCCATAGTCCTCCACCACTCAACCTTCTCCACACCGTTCTCTCCACCATCCCACAAGGCGTCCTCTGGTGGCCTTAATTTTACAGATTTCTAGGATTTGTTGTTCGTTTAGTTTTGATTGACCCTTTGTTTTATTTCTCTATGTTCCACATATAAGTGACACCAAAAAAAGCCTTAAAGTATGCTAGTCCTTGCTGACAGGAGTAGCAAAACAGAGTTGATGCAAAGAGAAAAGCAAGGTGCAAAGGGAGAACCACTGGGCAGCCCAGGAGGTGGGTGGAGTGAGAGTGTCGCTGAGCTCAGAAACAAGGGATCCTGTGGACTTTCTAATCCCCAAATCACTTCCAGTTCAAGGGTATCCTAAAACAATCTCAACTTGCTTTTATTTCTCTGAATGGCTTTAGTGATCTGAGTGCTTTCCTGTGTCTTACAAAATGGGGACAGATTTCATTTTTATTATCTTACTCATTGAATCAAAAGTTTGTTTTGGAAAGCTGCTCCGATCTCATTGACTTTGTTGTATTGGTATCTATGAGTCTTGAAAAGTTATGAGCAATTTAATAAAAGGTGACAATGTAATCTATAAAGAATATATTGTTGTTATTGTTATTCACTCATTCATTCATTTAATCAACATCATTTGGGTTAATTCTATGCTAGGTCCTTTGCTACATACTGGATATTCAGTGATATATAATGAAGATATTGCCCCTGCCATGATTATTTTCATTATTTGAAAAAGAAGGGGAGAGACAGGCAGAGAAATCATTTGATATTGGTCTACATTCTTAAAATTTCTGAGAATATTAATATATTAAGTTCATCTTTATTATCACAATATCATAAAAAATATCATCATTGTGAGGCAGAATTGTGGAAAGGTGATTAGTGTGGGCTCTGCAGTCTAAATAGCTGCCACTTCCTAGCTAGGGAGCATGGACAAGTTACCTAAATCATTCCTTTCAGCACATCTGACTTGGGTAGAATAATAGTACTTATCTCATTGGTTTATAGTCATGAATAAATTTTCACTATTCCAAGTTTTGATATTTTAATATAGACAGAATTCCAAATTTGTTATTCTTCAGAGTTACAATAGCTATTCTAGGCCTTTTATCTTTTTAAGTAAATTTGAAATCAATTTGTCAATATCTATAAAGGAGTTTGCTAGATCTCAGCTGCATAAATCTATAGGTCAAGTTGGGTAATTGATATCTTAACAATATTAAATCTTGTAGTCCATGAACATTGGGGAGCCTGGTCTAAAAGATACTCTGAGCATCATGGGGCAATCTCTTGGGGGTCGGAATCAAAAGGCCTGGGACAGGAGGCTGGGTCTGCATCCGTGATGGCTCCCCCCCAGGGGCTCTCCAGTACTCCGGTCTGTTAAAGTATGAAAGTCTTTGTACTTAACTGGATAAGGAATATCTTATCTTACATCATTAACGAATTATTATTGGGAGTGATTTTTATGAAAGTGAATGCTTTCTTCCAAAGCAATGGAATATAATTTAATATATTGAGGAAGGTTTTTTGCTTTTGGTGACGTGGAAGACC
This sequence comes from Scalopus aquaticus, assembly GCA_004024925.1. Lineage (NCBI taxonomy): Eukaryota > Metazoa > Chordata > Mammalia > Eulipotyphla > Talpidae > Scalopus > Scalopus aquaticus. Next base: position 30,992 of record PVIJ01006055.1, read on the forward strand.
TGATTTGCTCTACATGACCAACATGTACCAACAGCAACTCCCAATGGCACAGTTACTGCCCTTAGTTAGGATCCCATCCTCATCTCAATCAAACTTGAGAAATCTATTTTCTCTTTTTTATTATTCTATTGATCTCTTTAAGGTGAACCCTTTTCTATTGCATTAATATGTCAGCTTCCAATTACTGTTGCTGCCCACAACCCACCTCCCCTCACCACCCCCCATCATGGTTTCTGCATTACTCAACTTAGTTGAGGTTTTCTTCAGTGCTTTTCTGAGCAAGAAACCTCAATTCACTGTGAGAAGCTTAATAATATTAAAATTGTGCTCTCAGGGAGCACTTTTCTTCTCCTAATGCTTAATGCTGCCCATCAGGGTACTCAATAGATGAAGATGATGAGGCTTTTAAAATCCATTAGCATTCCAAGAGTATTTCCCCTTCTTTCTTGGATTAAGATCATTTGCACACTGTTTTCATCAGGGAGTGGAACCAATAACAAGGGAATTGGTTCTTGACTGAGTTCCTGAAACTAAGCCCATTAGAAAGATTTTTCTCTAAGTTCACCTTGATCTCAGGTTCACCTTTTTACAGAAATCTCAATTTAAGCTTTTCCCAAATACAATTTCTATCAAATTTTAACTACACTATATCTACATTCAGTCACATAAATTAGGTTATAGTAGAAATATTGAGAATAAAAGGTTGTTTTAAAAGAAGTTAAAATGGACTTGGAGTTTAAGACTGTCATAATGAAGGAAATATTTACTTTCTCAAGATTAAAACTACAGATTTTTGTAAAATTTGAATGTTTTGTTGCAATTTCTAGTTATCTTTCATATCCATGTATTTTGCCACTTGTGTAGAGGTTCATGTTGTCATGTTAAGTAAGTGAGGGATGACATGTTGTATAATAAACAGACCAGAAAAGTTTTCATCTGTCCTTGAAAATGAGCTACATCTAATGTATGCTAAGGTGACTTTATCACATATGACATATTCTTTTTTAAAATACATTTTAGAATATTAGTTAATATAATCAAAGTTGAAATGAAAAAGCACAAAGGGTCCTCCCTCTCCATCCTTCAGTGCAGACACTGCTCTCTTTTTTCACTCAGTCTTCCTGACTCTTGGTGCATTTGCTTCTGTGCCATGGCGGTGAGAGCACTAATATGAGAGTCGGACAGCTTTGATTATGTTTCTGTTACAGGGCAATCCCAATGTGAAATGAGTTGGCCTGAATGTGGGTCCTCACCCACGTGCTTATTATACAGGAATTATAATAAGACTCAACTGCAGGCACACACACAAAAAAGGTTAATAAAGGGTTTACTTATAAAAAGTGGAAATAAAGAAAGGAATAACCCAGGGAAGAAGAGATAAATTGGTGAATGCATCCTACGAGTTCTGATAAGCTGGGACCCCAATAGCACACTGAAGGCCAGTGAAAAATGAACAACAAAGGCCCACATGTCTCTGGTTATATATCAAGTTTGGCTGCTTAATTCCACTCTTAGTTCCCAGCAATGCTCCCTTCAGTGGTGATGACATGGGTTTTGCAGTGCCTTGGATCTCTTTGGTCTGGGGCTGGGGTCCATAAAACCTGAATTTGTGGAATTCATTCAGGACATCCTCTCCCCCCAAGAGTTCAAACCATCTCTGTGATTTTGGTAGTTTATGTAATCTCGCCAAAATCTCACTCTCTCCACCATAATCAGGATTGGGGTGATCGTGTTCACCTTGTAGTTTCATTACAACTAAATATAACATGGCAGAATATTTAAAGCATATTTTAGTAGTAAAAGTTCTTATTCATTTAGTGCCTAAAATGTTGTACTTGTTTAAAACTCTTCATAGAAATTAGGCAACATTCATTATCTATTTTATTTCTATACAGTTAAAACTATTTCTAAAATATTTTACTTCTGCAAGTATCATTAATTAACAGATTACATACAGGTTGCAGACCTAACACACAAATTATTGCAAATTGCATACCGAAAGTTTATTCAGTACTTTTCCACAGAAAATTTAATACAAATAATGGTTAAGTTGCTATAAAAGGCTATATAAAATGGTAGCATCCACAAAATAACTGAAACCACATTAATTATCTATATGGACCGAGTCCCTTAATCTTGAGAGGTTACTCTGAGCACAAATCTCTCTGAGGCTTAGCTGACCCCCACTGCCACTGAGCGGCAGGGCTTTTCTCACCGCCCCCACCCCTTGAGATGAGAACAGTAAAGGGTAACAGAGAAATTGTGAGGACAGGAGAGATAAAATTTCAATAAAATACCAACAGGAAGGAATTTTGAGAGATCTAAGGGTCTGAGAAAAAGCAGAATTAATAACAAAGGAATGTATCACAGCCATGTTTATTTTCACAGCAGCATTATTTCCAGTAACCAGGAGGTAGAAGCAACCCAATGTCCATTGACAGATGAACAGATAAACAAAATGTGTATACAGACAAAGGAAGATTATTCAATCTTAAGATGCAAGGACAATCTGGAAAGCTGTAATATGAATGAATCTTGATGACATTATATTAAGTGAAATGTCAGTCACAAAAAGACAAACATTGTATAATTGCACTTACATGAGGTACCAAGAAGAGTCACGTTCATGGAGACAGAAAGTACAATAGCACAGTGGTTGCCCAGAGCTTAGGGAGGAAGGAGCTGTTTCATGGAAGCAGAGTTTCACTTTTGCGAGATGAAAAGAGTAATTTAGGTGATGGGTTGCTCAACAATGTGACTGAACTTTACTGAACTGTGAACTGAGAAATGTTTAAAATGGTAAATTTTATGTCATGAGAATTTTACGATTTTTAAAAATGAAAGAAATGAGTCATCATATTAAGGAAACCTTAGCTGTGGAAGCAATGCTTTTTGTTTGTTCTTTTAATATTAGCTTCTGAAAAGCACTCAGGATAAATGTAATATCATATAGCAAGGAAAGAACCAGCTGACTTGACACTTCTTTTGTAACTGTCCAGGGTGGCATGTAAACCATTCATTTATTTTGGTTATCAGCACCCTTTGAGGTCCCTGGGGATAATAAACTATCCCCTTGGCTGAAACACAGGATTTATTCCTTAAGGCTCTCTAATGGGTAAGGCTGTTAAACAAAGTACCACAAAAGGAATGAATTAAACAGCAGAAATTTATTGTCTCACAACTCTGGAAACTAGAATTTTATAAAAAAGGTATTGTTAGCTTTGTATCCTCCTATGTGCTTTTGGTTGTCTCCTGGCAGTAACTAACATTCCTGATCTCTATCTCATCTTCACAGTATTCACTATGTGTGTGTGTGTTTGTGCACTCATGTGCGCACGCACATGCACACAGCTCTGTGTATTTGTCTATGTACAAATTTCCCCTTTTGGGGTTTTAAAAATGAACTTTAAAATCAACCCTTCAAGATGGACCATTGATCTATAGCTCTCAGAGTGAGAGAGGAAGATGGATTGATGAGAATAAGGACATGGAGGAGGAAAGCACAAAAGACTTTGGTGGAGAACTTTGGGTGCTTTGGTGTTGGAAGAGCTACAGTGACTACACCTGAGGGGAAGGGGGGAATCCTATACTGTCAAAACTCTGGCAAGGATGCGGAACAATGGTACTTCAATAACAACAAATACACTTTTAAAAAATGTCTCCTTTTATAAGGACACCTGTCACATAGTGTTAGGGGTTTACACTACTTTAATAACCTTATTTCGAATAAGATCTCATTTTGATTCTCAAGTACTGGGCAGTCAGAAATTCAACATCTTTATTTTGGATGGGACATAACTCAACCCATAAACAAATAATACAATAAAAATGTATTTCTAAAAAACCATAAAATATAATAAAATTTATTCCCATATTTCAGTAGCTCGCCGTCATGTTCAGGTTGTTTCTTGTGTTGTCAGGTAGTGCCATATCTATATATATGTTAGTGGGCAGAAAGAGAAGCACCCCAGGATCCCCAAACATGCCTTCTCTAAATGGGTTCTGCCATCTGTCACATGAGGACAAACATTCAGTGCATAAGACCTTCAATAGAAAAGAACTTTAATAGAATTAGTATGCAATAGGGAGGAGATAAGAGAAAGAATATTGTTTAGTTTCCAATTAAACACCCAAAGTTACCCATCCCCTGGGTCAATACCCAACCAAACAGGGTTGGCCCAAAGCAGGGCTACTGAGGCCCCAAAGTTTGCCACAAGTCTCAGGCATCTTCTGGTGGGGACCCATAGGAAAGAGGCAGAGGGGGCCAGAAAAATCTGGAAGGGAAAGAACAAAATCAAAATATATGTCAAGAAAACGTTTGCCAATTGTCAGCCTCCTCATGGGTCTCACCCACATCTCTGTTTTTTTTTAACTGTCTCTTTCCATGTTCCCCCCCCCTCCAAGTCCCTGGTACAAGTCCAAGGCCAAGAAACAAATATGGCTTCTTCTTCACATGTGCCTCCTCTGGGTCTTCTCTTTTCTCTAGTCTTATCTCCCAAGTCCCTTTTAGCATCTCCTTGATGTCTAGCTCCACCCTTCAATAGGTGGAGTGGGGAATATGGAACTTCCCCTTTTTATGGGAATTACACTGTCACATGCGTACTTTAATAAATGGGCTGAAGGTTATATATAAATAGGATTGTTTGAAAGCCTGTCTAAAAAATAAATAAATCCACCCTCCAGACATATCACAAACACATACATTCCATCCAAGTAATTATCTACTCACCCTGCTAGAAAAAATAAGAATTTATTCTCTGGAGATAATTAAACAGAGTTATGTGATGCAGGAAAATTAAAAAAAAAAAAAACACAGTTGAAGATGAAAGTTATAGAAGAAGTGGATTACTAAGTACATTTTTACATATTGCCCACTTAGATACCAACTTCCTTGCCCACTGGAATCCCAAAGGACCAGCAACTAGATTTATTTCCCCTAAACAAGAAATTAGAAGATACCTGTTTCAGAGTAAGTCCCCTGGGAACACAATGGGGTTTGCCTGCAGAAGGTGTTTTGGAGAGTGTTCTTGTGAAATGCAATCCTAAGAAATTGAGGATGGCAGGCCTGGGCAAAGGAAAAGACAATTCTCAATACAATTGCTGCAGAAACTTCAACCAATCTTACGAGCAATTCTGTTGCTAGTATGTTCCTTCAGTATTGTCTCACCTTGAAGAGGGGGCAGATATTTGTGTTTTTTTTTCAGCAGACAATTATTTATGATGATCTGGCCCCTTGGGCTGTGGTATAACTTTGGATGAGGCAGCTCTCTCAGTATAGGACAATTCAGTGAATAATGAACTAAGAGTTCTCAGCAGCTGACAGATCCAGCTCCTGAGGGGTGGTGGCTTGGTGCTGAAGAGAGGATGCACCATGAAATTAGTATAATATTTAACTGTGGAGACTGACCAGTGTTTTTTAAAAAAATAAGAACACTGATGTTGGTGTTTGCCAACAAAACAATAAACCCAATCATATCACTATAGTAAAGTTCATGGACATAAAAAAGCCCAACACTGCACTCAGCTTCAATTAGCCTTATGGTGCTCTACTTTTCAATATAAGCAGACAGCCAAGAACCACCAAGGATTTATGGAAATTTCCTAAATTGAAAGATAGAAACCAGTGTGAACAAATAGGGAATAAAAGCGAGACACAGAGAAAGAATACAGAGGGAAGAAAATATTTTTAAGAGAAAGTCTAACATCAATATAATAAAAAGGAAAAAAATATGCATAAAAGATAATACTAAGAAAAAATATGTTCTTGGAATAATATGTTTCAGAAATCTAAAAATTTCAATAGAATGCTTAAACATCATTTTAAAAAGTACAATAGAACAATTAAAAGAAACTATTCCAGAAAAATTCTGAGAATAGAATGAGATGAGTTTGCAGATAGGAGGACCCACTAAGTGTCCAAAACAAAATATAAAAGTAAAACGAAGTTGCAGAAAAATAAACATCCAAAGAGAAAAAAAATTTATTAAAAAGAAGAAAACTTATTTTTAAAAATTAGAAGAGACATCTCAATAATAATATTGACAAGTCAAAGATAATGGATTAATATTTTCAAAATTAAGAAGTTTATCTCCAATCTAAAATTTTACACCCAGAAAAACTCAATAAAGTGTTCAGATCAACTATAGTCAACCCTCTCAAAAGGTTCTCTTCTGTCTTTTCTATTTAAAGGGGCCAAAACCAGCTGTCCCTCACCATATCAAGGGACTAGAGAGAAAAAGAAGATATGGAATTCAGGAAAGACGAGATTCACCACAGGACCTGAGGAGATGAAAATAATCCCAGGGATGATGGAGAAGGACACGGCAAGAACGCACTGTGCCACAGGGCTAGGAGACCACCCATCCAACTGAAGCAGGCCAGCAGCTCTAACAGAGACTGACTCAAGGAGGTAAAGTGAGGCCCTCCCTGGTGGCTCAAGGGATTAAGTCGCAGCACTATGAAGCTATCCACAGCCACTGCGACACAAATTTGATACCAGACCAGGGAGCTTCCCACCTGGCACAGCAGACCTCTCCTGCCTTGCCCACTGCTCCCCTCAGCATTGTATTTCAGTCGATCTACCTGTTCTGTTCCCCACTCTGTCTCTGGTGAATCCTCTCACTCCCCACACCTCTGGCCTACACCCCAACTTGTATGCATAAATAAATAAATCTTTAAAAAAAAAGAAGGTAAAGTGAGAACATCAACATAGAAAGTTAACAAGTAAAAACAGGACAATTATTAATTCCAGTAAAAACAAAACAATTTGGAAAAAAAAAAGTGAGCAGTGCATATTAAAGAGTCTTGCTTTCACTGGCACTTACATAGTCAGTAATGTAAAATGATGATAATGCTAGGAAGTTGTTAGTGTATGTGATAGTGAGAAAATGAAAAAGAACTTCTATTTTCAATAGTCAATGGAGGACTAAAATTTAAAAATCAGCAAATGCAATGTCAATAAGCACATTCTATTTGATATGGATGGAGAAAACAACACAATAATAAGATTGAAAGTTGTTGCCTTTGTGGGATGGAAAACAGTGATGGCATATGTGAGAGATAAAAATGATAACAAAATATATTTATTGCATGATCATACTCTATTAAAATAATAACCCTCACAGAAATTATGGTCATTTTTATCCTCCATTTTGGAAAACATGTTTCTACCAGTTTCAGGAGTTAGCACATGATTGCAACCAAATTGACTACAAAATCCTGTCTCTCCTTTCAGTACATTATCTTTATATAAGAAGACAAGGCAGAGTAAACATGGATATTTGAAATAGAAATAACAATATAATTATGCAGGGCCAGCTGAAATTTCCTGAGAAATTTAAGCACCCAAGAACATACATCACAAATTATGTCTTGACAAATTAAGAAAATTGATTCAACACTCCTAATGGTGTTTAATTTTCATTGCAAATATTTCCATTACAAAGGAAGGGTGAGGGGAATAAAAGGAATAACAGGTAAGCTCTTGGACTGGGCTGCTGGGTTATTATAATAGCTTACAAATATAAAATATTAGAGACAAAGGATTTAAAGGAATTCAATGTCGAGACCAGAGTTAGGCAGAAAATAAGTTTATTGTCAGATAAAGAGGACAGGAAAGCTCTCTGAACAGAAAGGGGTCCAGAACAGGTAGCCCCTGAGGGGTAAGAAAGAGGGGCCTACATGCTTTATTCAAAAAATGAGGGGGATGGTGACAGTTCACTGTGTCTTTTTCAGATAGGCAGAACTCTTAAGAATTGGGGTTGGGGTATCCTTCACTGGATGATGTCTGGTTCTTGGAGGGAAAATGGTGTCACTCCTATAGATGTTTTCTCTGGTAAGGGGCCAACTTGTGAGGAGATTCCTGTTTTCCGGGGTCCCCTAGACTGTGTGACATTTGCTTCCTGGAATGGCGAACAGTGCTAATCCTGATAAACCCAGCTGTTTACTCTGGAGATGGGCCAGGCCTTACATTTTTCTGTTTTCCAGGGTCTTATCTAAGGTCCAAGGCTCACCGTGGCCTTGTCTGACTGCCTACATTTCCAACTTACTTCCTTCTTCATTCTGACCTGTGAAAAATATTCTATAATTTGCTAAATTGGTATTTACAAATGTAGAGCATTAAAAGCTAGAAGGAGTCTGAGAGACTTTATAGTTAGGATAAAGTCCTCATGAAGAATTTTAAAATCCAAAGTAACTAATCTGTATTGATTTGACAAAATACTAATTTTAAAATAAAGGGCATTATTATTGCTAGATGCCTTTATACAGAGATACAGTCTCATCGTATTTATAAAACCACAAACAAGCTTTCCGTCTACTTCCCAGTCACCTAGACCTAGTTGCAAGAAGAGAGAGAATTGGGATACAGGGGAAGAAGTGAATTCCAGGCCAGTTTCAGTGCATCCCACCTTCAGTGTCAGGCAACCAAGGGCAGGACCAGGATTTGGGGAAGAGGAACCCAACAACATAAAGGGAGGCCAGACAATTAAGGTCTGAAGGACTCCCTGCAAAAGCAATACTAATTCTGTAAGACAATAGATGGAAAGTCAACCATAACACATACTTTAAACATAAACATCAGTACTAAAAAGTCACAAGGCTTTATTACTGTGAAGTTTTGTCAGTTAACTTTGTATCTGAAGCTTAGAATTTAAATCTCAGAATCAACCTGGTGACCATAGAATGTTTTCTTACAAAGTGATTTTGATTTGGAAGAGCCTGTATCACCTACAAGTACTATCCCAGAAACTCCACTTCCAGCCACAGCCTAAAGCTAGAGAGCTACTTTTGAGTAACATCAGTATTCAAATTCAGACTTGCTGATTCCAGAGGAATTTTCCTTTTCCATCTCATCAATCTATGTCATCTTTACAAAAAGAGATTTACAGATGACAGAAGAATGGAACACTGATTAAGCTTCAAGTGATAGGACAGGAACATTTCCCCCCATATATCTTATTATCAATTTTAAAATTCATCACAGACACAAAGCGTGCAGTTCTACACGACTATGCTTCTGTCCTTCTTTCAGATCAGATGTTTACTTTGTTGATTCACTGATGTAATTAAAGAGCGATGGTTTTGGTGTCATATGGACCAGATATATTTTGTTCTTTTGCTTTGATCTATCTTTTCTATGCAAATATTTTGAAATTAGCAACTAAAATCTTTAAAAATCACTATTCTGGATGTGTTAAAGAATTAGAAAGGGAACTGTGTAAGAAGATAGAGAAATTTGGCAGAGAAATAGAAACTCTAAATTTTAGAGTTAAATAGAAATTCTATATTTTAGAAACTCTAAAATACAACAAAATAAAATTCCATAAACAAAAATTTGACCATCTGAAATAAAGAGCATACGGACTACACTAAACAACAAATTGGATGTAACAGAAGAAATCCTTAGTGAATTCTAAAGGAAGTCAGTAGAAATTATCCAATTTGAAGCATAAAGAGAAATGTTTTTTGGCAGAGTAGAATAGAGCAGCAGAAATTTGTGAGACAATTTCAAGTAGTCTGATACACATGTAGCTGGAGTTCCGAAAGAAGAAAAGAGAATGAGGTAAATGAAATATTTGAAGACATAATTGGCATAAATTTTCCAAAAGCAATTAGAGACATTTAGTTCTTAAATACAAGGAACTCAGTGAACACCACAGAAAAAGACAATTAAAATTACACTTAGGTATCCCATTCTCATATTTGTCAAAAATTATGAAAACAAAATATTAAGCTAAAAAGAATCAAAAATGTATTTATTGTGTTCAGGTGAACATCTAAAAATAACTGCTGATTCTCATCAGAAGCAATACAGTTCAGAAGACAGTGGAATGGCTTCTTTGGAGGACTTAAAGGAAAAAAAAATCCATCAACTTAGAATTCCATATCAAGTGAAAATATCCTTCTAAAATTGAGGGGAAATAAAGACATTTTCAGAAACAGAAAAACAAAAATGAGAGATTTCAGCAGCAACAGACTATACTACAAAAAATATTAAAGGTAACAAAGGTTAATGAAAATGATCCAAGCATAGGAAAGTAGGACAGTCATAAATAGGGTAAAACTCTGGAGCTTATAAACCACTATTCTTTAATTTTTATATCTTTAAAATGCCTTTGATGCATTAAGGCACAGGTTGCCAAAATTTTCTAAACAGGTTCAGATAATAAATATTTTAGGGTTTGGGGCCTCCCCGGTGGCGCAGCGGTTAAGCGCTGCGCTGTGGAGCTGTCGGCAGCGGCGACGCGAGTTCGACACCCGGCCGGGGAGAATCCCACATGGCGCGGCAGACCTCTCCTGCCTCGCCCGCTGCTCCCCTCAGCAGTGTATTTCTGATCTGCCTGTTCTGCTCCCCACTCAGTCTCTGGTGAACCCTCTCGCCGCCCCACGCCTCTGGCCTGTGCCCCAGCTTGTATGTATAAATAAAAAATAAAAAAAAAACTTAAAAAAAAATAAATAAATATTTTAGGGTTTGTAGGTCGTATGATCCTCATAATTACTTGATTCTGCTGTTGTTACAAGAAAGCTACCATAGACAATGCATAAATAAGTGGATGTGGTTGTATTCCAATAAAATTGTGTTTATAAAAACAGTTATATTATTATAAATAGCTTAAAATATAAAATATTAGAGATAATGATAAAAGATATGTTATCACCAGAAAACTACAAAGCATTATTAAGAGAAATTAGATATACCCTAATAAATGGAGATATAAGCTTTGTTAATGGATCAGGAGACTCACTATTGTTAAGACTTCAGTAATCCTCATTCACCTATAAATTTATTGCAAATTCAATAAGAATCCCAGCAGGCTTGATTTAAAAAAAATCAACAGTTTTTTCCTATATATTATATAAATATATTTTTCCTATGTATTATATTACATAAAACTCAAAGAATCTGGAATAGCCAAAATAACTTTGAAAAATAATGAACAATATTGGAAAGCTTCCATTATGTGATTTCATTGCTTATTATAAAGATGCAGTAATCACAGTGTTTTTACAGTCATACAAACAGATAAATAGAACAATGAAACAGAATAGAGAGTCCAGACATGTCAATTCATATAAGACCCTTTTCAACTAAGGTGACAATTCAATAAAGAAAGTATCATCTTTTCAACAAACATTGCTGAGCTTATTAGATCCTATATTAAACAAACAAATGGACAAAAACCTTAGTCAATATCTTACGCCATCTACAAAAATTAATTCAAAATAGACTATAGACTTGAATATAATAGTAAAACAATAAAATTTATAACTACACTTGTCATCAAGGTCATAAAAGTGAAAGCCAAAATAAGATAGCGCCTGTGAGAATGACCCTTATTAAAAAAACAACAAAAAAACCAGAAAGTAAAAGCATTGGCAACGATGTGGAGCAAGGAAACCATATATTCTGTTGGTAGGAATGTAGACTAGTCCAAGAGCTGTGGAAAACAGTATGCAAATTTATCAAAATATTAAAAATAGATCTGATTTATAATATAGAAATTTCACTCCTTGGCATCTATCTGAAAAACGCAAAAAACACTAATTCAAAGAGATATATGCATTCCTATGTTTACTATACCACTATTTATAATATCCAAGTTATGGAAAAAAAACCTATTAGCCCAAAGAAAGATGTATGGCTTATGGAGCTATGGTATGTATACACGATGGAATACTATTCATCTACAATTTTTCAAAAATATGTGTCCCAGCCAACTTGCTGGTTAATAAAATCCCACAACTAGAGGATCATTCTTTTGACCATGAGTAAAATATAAATAACTAATAATGGGAAATCCTTCAGTTCATTTCAAACTCTGTAAAGTACTCATGTAAAGGATACTTTACATGTATCCTTCATGATCTACCTTCTCTTCAATCATAGCTGTAATCTTTCTCCATGTTACTGCATCCAAGGCAAAGAGAACACACCAGCATACACTGACTACTATTCTAATCTCTATCTAGGATACTCCTTTTGCCCCTCCATGTCTGACCACCCCTAGTTATCATTGAAAAAAAGATCTGTCATGCCAATCTTTTTTACCATCCACCTCTACCCATCCCTTACCCCTTCCAAGCCCTACTCAGTCTAGATGAAGATTCCTTTTCCTTTGTGTTTCCTTGGATTCCTCTATACCTCTATTATTATACTTAATTCAAAAATTGCAGCCTCCTTAAGGACAAAGAATAACCTTTCAACTCTATACAGAATGAGTGCCAGACTTTAGAGAACACAAAGTCTATACCTTACCATGACCCACTGTCTATGGAGCCCACAAATTTGTTGTATTCAACCTGCACAGTCTTTGTAAAAATTTGACATTAAAATCAGAATGCTTACCTGCTCAACATTCCTGCATAGTCATGACCCAGAACTAGAGACTGCTTTATAGATTCTCCATTTAATTACAGTCCTCACCATTTTCAAATACTCCTAATACTTATATCAGGGCCACATGTCTTTGACTTGTCTGCCACTTTTTTGGGGTGAGATTTCCTGGCAACTATGAGCATTTGAACTTGAATCCATGGTAAAATGAACATTCAACAATTTGGGAATGACTGAAGACACCTGCAGATAAGAATAAATGACTACAAGAGAAAACTTTTCAAGAGCATTAAATATATCCCCAAAGCTAGGTAGGGGTGATTTTTAAAAATTCTATTATTATATTTTAAGCCAGAGTCATTCATTTTTATGATTTTAAATGTCTCCAAATGGTTCTCCACATTTTCCCAAAGGCAAAATAGTCACTGTGAGCATGAGCTACTCCATATTCGTCTCAAATGTGTTTTATAAATGTATATAATAAACGAGATCAATCTTGTTGAAGAAACACAGAACTGTAACTTACAGATACCACAGGTTCTATTTTAAGTTTATATAAAGCTAATTTAGATACAGCAAAATAAGGTGTTCTCATTAATCTGAAAAAAATTTCATGATAATCTATTCCTAACAAAATACTTGATAATTATCAGATTTAATTATTTTCTGTCTATCAGTATCTTAGTAATATTTGCTCGCTGACCCAGGACTGTTACTTCATATCTCTTCTCACCCCATCCATGAAGCAAATTATTTCCTGAAGTAATTTCACTGGCATATAAGTCAGGAAACCATTTCTAATTGTTGTTAAATGATGTTGTTTTAAAAAACACAATCTTCAGAGGGCCATCCTGAGGCAGAGAGATAAGTCTCTTTTATTCGGTAAGGTCAAAGAACTTCATGTGGGAAGTGCTTTTATTACCCGTGTGCCCTTTGAACGCAGGAGGGTGGATATGGCATTCAAAGCATTTCCCGAAACATTTTCCAGAAAGTCACTGAAAAAGTGGGAACAAATGAATGGGAAAAAATTCTGGACTATTTAAAAATAAAACTACCCTTAAGTACATAAATATTCTTCCACAATGTAGAAAATAGGTATATAATATACATTTTAGGGATTATGCAGAAAATGCCCTTTATAAATGGAAGAGGCATATGCAAATGATATATTATCATCATACAATAACAACTTATCTTTGGCTTTATTGACCATTTTATTTCTAGGTGACATGGCTTTTCTCTTGTGAATGAAGACCCCTGGAAAACAAACCTCTTTATGTGGAGGGAAGTGCTATTGTCAGACTTTGCCAGACTTGGAGATATAGAACCTACATATATTCAAAGGAGTCCTATGACTTGTTTCTACAGTTCAGGGTCTTTATATGTCTAGGGCATTAGTAGTAAAAGCTGCAAAAATGTCATTATATATAAATATGTGTATAATATGTGTGTAAATACATCTATATATCTATATTCCTGTTAATATTTTGGTTAGTAGTTAATTATGAATACATGCATTGTTCCCAGATGACTCACACTGAGCCCTGTGCATAGTAGCTGCTCAAGAGATCATTGTTTAATTTCCTGGGTCTGACTTCTGGCACCCCTAGCAAGTTTGTGGCTGAAGTACCACTCCTTGTGTGGCTCTATTTAATCGGTCTGGCCCCTGGTCAACAGAATCCTGAATGCAATTATCTCTAATGATGTTTAGAATGTACAACAGCAAAAGTGAGAAGCAGCTGAGAATGACTGACCCCACTGCATGGATGAAATAAATGGATGTCTTCTATGTAGCTAATTAAATTATGGAAAGAAACATGATAGATGAATTGATAAATATGTGTAGAAATAAAATAATTAGAATTCATTAAAACCTATTTACCGATCTCTTTTTCCTTCTCTTCATCCATCTACCCATCCATTGTATGAATGTAACAATTACAAATGCTATACAGTGGCGTTCTGGTAGTTTTTAACTCTTCAAAAGGAATTGATTAAACAGGCATACTGGTTTGCTCAAGTCTGCCATAATAAAGTGCCATAAACTAAGTGATTTCAACAACAAAAACTGTAATCTCACAGTTCTGGAGGCTGGAAGGCCAAATTCAAGGTATCAGCAGAGGTGGTTTCCTTTGAAGACTGTGCGGTTGAACATGTTCCATGATGTCTCTCCTACTTCTGGTGGATTTGCTGACACTCTTTGGCATTCCTTGGCTTGTAGATACATCACCCCAGTCTCTGCCTTCCTCTTCACATGGTATTCTTCCCTTGTTAACCTATCACTGGATCTAAATGTGCTCTTTTTCATAAGAGCAACAGTCATATTGAGTTACAGACCCACCCTACTCCAGTATGACTGCACTTAGCTAATTACATCTGCAATGATCCTATTTCCAAGTAAGATCACATTTTGAGTTACTGGAGGACAGGACATCAACATGAAGAGTTCTGGGAGGGGAGGAAACACAATTCAACACATAACACCAGGGATGCTTAAGAAAAGTGTCTTTGTTTACCTTTCCTGTGTTTCCCAGATCACATGCACTTTCTTTCTCCCATATTATTTTGACCTATTTACCAAACTAGGTTAAAATATGTCACTGGATTTCTCTTTGTGTAAACTATGACTGGGTCACAACTAACAGTATAGTTTCTCATATATCCCATTTTTACCCAAAGATTAGACTAGCTAGATATGATAGGAGTTTATTTTACCCTAGTCATTTATGTAATAACCAACAACATTTACTAAGCTCATACTAAGTTAATAATTAAACAGCAGAATTTCAACTATCTAGAATTCTCGGGATAAATAATCGATGAAGAACGGAATTTCTGGATGACTAAACATAATCATTTTCAGTTATAAAACTTAAATAAATAAGTAAATAACCTTTGAATAGGATTTTTTTCCTGACCAAATTTTGTTTTGCTCTTTACCTTAAATGCAATTGTGTATCAGTATAAAAATAAATTATTCTGAATTTTATTATAGTAATTAACCCAGAATCTATTAAAAAACATACTTGAACCACCAAAACTGCCCTTTCGAATTCTCATATTAGATTCTGATTTTTTCTCTTTCCTTTCTTTAGATATTGGATATTTGCATATAGCCAAACTACCCTTCTTGTTTCATGACTATTTATACTAACACTGTGTTCTTCCAATCTACTGTGGAAACCAGTTTCTCAAACTGCTAGATTTCTCTGCAAAGTGAGCAAAGATGGGGTGGGACCTGATACTAACGTGAAACACGTATATTAGTGTTTAGGCACTAGGGTGCTTACCAAGTTTCTCAGTTGCTCCCTGTACTTCTCAGCTTACTTTCTTTTCACTAGTCTTTGTGGTCCCAGAAATCTGAGGTTTCCAAGCACCCAAGCCCTGTGCAAGTGACATAGTAGTCTACTAATTTGCAAGTGCCTTTTCATATACAGGACCTCTTCTCCTCCGAACCCAGTTTTTATATCAGGCTTCCTTACAAATATTGCCCACTTTCAAATGGTTCACAGTCTTGTCTGGCTGCATAAGGCTCCCACATGAAGAAGACTGAGGATGTTTACAAAGGAGCAGGCATTTAAAGATCTTAGTAGAACGTTTATGGGATGAAATTAATCAAGAAATAAGTTCCTGTACCCAGGGGAGTGAAGAGAAGGCAAGATGAGTGGGTTCTCTCAGGGAGTTGAATGAAATTATGTAAATGCAAAAAGTTCTTGGAACTGGGTGAGGAGGAAGGAAATGGGGAAGAGTAAGCTTAGCCCTGAGGAATGCACCTTGGAAATGATTGGAGCAAGTGTTAGGGAAGGAGCTGCAGGGCAGAAGCACGAGATGAACTGTCTCTTTCAATAATCTGGGTGCTTTGTACTCCAGTCTCCTGGGTAGAGGATACAAATGTGTCATTTCCCAAATATAGTGAAGTTATGGTTTACCTATTGTCCCCTCCTCAACATGCATAGGAGGGGGCTACAGTTAAGTTTGGTTCACCTAAACACAAATTATACAGTGCCTTATATCTCCCTGATGACTGATTCATCACTTCCTTACTCTTTCATCCTTTGCTATCATACCCTCTCGTTCCTTTCAAGTGTCTGGGTGGTGAGCACACAGAGGTCACACTTTTTAAGGTGTCATGACCACAAATACTATATCCCTAAGGATTGGATATTGCTAAAGAAAATGATTTTTGCACATCATCAGTACCTCGCATCACATTCTGGAAGAACTGGCACTTGAGGCCTACAAGTAGAAAGCAGACCTATTAGGGTAAGTCACAACAAAGTATCAATATCCAATCAGTTTTGACCTAAAAAAAAATCTTTCATAACCTCAATCTAATGTTATGTATCTACTCCTTGTGAAAGAAAAAACTACATGCAGCTCTTTGGACTTTGGTGTGTGTTTACATAGACCACTCACCGAAGAAAGAGTTCAGGACTGATGGTGTAATTTAAGTCCATGTTTTTTCCAACCTTATTTCAAGTTTATCACACTTTATTTACTCTTGATAAAAACCTAATCTCTCTTAATGGATATGTTTTCCTTTTTAGCTGCCAACAATTTCCCAATGTTGTAGCAGCAAAGGCTTTAGGTTTATAAAATTAAGGGAGCCACAGCATGCATTATCACATTTCTTCAACTGTGTGCTTAAGAAATGCTTTGCATAGTTGTTCTTTAAGGACACATATTTAAACTTGCATTATGAAAGTCTTTACTATGCTGGAAGTCAACGAATAGTAGTTATTACTTAATGGAGATTTACAAACAGGATTAGTAAAACCCATGTTATATTCAGTGCTATATCCATTTCCTTCATCGCAAAGATGACCTCTTCTAAATGCAGAAATGCTGAACCACATACATCCTAGATATAATTGAAGGAATGAGTTCTGAAAAAGTACCCAGAATCATATAATATTGACCTAAAATGAGATCAGAAGCTATTCAATCTAACCTTCAGATTCCTTAGAATAGGAAACAGACAAGTGAATTAAGGAATTTATCAACTGGGATTAAAATGCAATTTTCTTAAAGCCCAGTCAAATCTAGGTAAACTGCATAATTTAAGAAAAGCTAACAGTTTCTCCCTTGATTGTCCTTATTTCCACTTACAAAGATAATACCTACTGGAAGAGGCCTACTCTGGACATCTTGGCAAGCATTTATTCGAACATTGTTGGGAAGGCAATACTTGATTCAATACCAGGTATAATGTAATCATGTAGTTGAATCAACAAGTAATTCAATGAATGAATGATGAAATTTATTTAACTATCTCCCCCAAATACTAACAGGTCAGCATGAACGTTCCTATTTGCATTTCTGCCACTTCCAATCTGGCCTCAAACCCCTCCCACTTTCCTTAGATTCTAACCCTAAAACACTAGTTCATAGTCTTCCCTACAGTGTGGTAGTACTGCTAATAGAAACTTCTATTTGTTTTGTCTGGCGGTATGCCTCTTTCAAAATATTCCAGGTGATGGGGGTGACCCTGATATTGTTGGGGGAACAGTAAGTCCTGGATGAACTCCTCCCATTGAGGAGTTCTGATATTTTATGGACTCCACCCCCACCTCCATGCCAAAGAGATCCTGGGTTCCAAAGACTACAACTCCTCCCATCATGCCACAAATTTGCCATGACTCATGACTTCTAAAAAGTGGGGATTGCTGAGAACTAATAACGGAGTTAAGCAGCCATGCTTGGCGTAAAACTGAACACATGTGGGCCTGGGGTAAAAAAGCAACAACAACAAAACATTGTTTTGCCTGCCTTCAGTGTACACCTGGGGACCCAGCTTAGGCAGTGTTACCAGTAGGATATATCGACCAATTAATCTCTCTTTTATTTTCTGTGCTCTCCCTCTTTTCATTTCTCTTGTAAATAAATCTTTTATTAACCTTTCTATGTGTGCCTTCCCTTGAACCTTGTTCTGAATTTTCTTAAGATTTATTTTTATTTATTTATGCATACAAGAACTGGGGTCTAGTCCAGAGGTGTGAGGGGTGAGAGGATTTGCCACAGACAGAGTGGGGAGCAGAACTGGCAGACCTACTGAAATACACTGCTGTGGGGAATAGCGGGTGAGACAGGCAAGGTCTTCTGTGCCATGTGGGACAGCTCCCTGGCATGATCGAACTCATGCTGCAGTGGTTGGCGATAGCTTGATAGTGCTGAGACTTAAACCCCTGTGCCACCAGGGAGACCCAATGTTCTGAATTTTCTTAAGCATGCAGGTGAGGACCATCTCCCAGGGCATCTCCTTTCACTTTGGGATTGCCCCATAACAATGTTACCTCAATTAAAAACAAATAAATGTATAAAGTAAATGAATAAAACAAAATAGCCCAAGGACCCCAGTGGAGCAGCATTGAGGAGAAATGCCTTTCTCACATTGGCAGAGTGCCACCAGCCAGCCGCAGTTCTGATAAACCAGCCTCAGCACCAGCAGCTCGGCCTCCCACGTGTTTCTCATCTCCATAATCTCAAGCACTTGTCAGGAGCTGCTCAGTCTGCCCTGAAACATAAGGCAAGCTGGCTGTGTATATATTAGTGAGCTACCCCAGCAATGGGGGGCTCACTCCCTTCATCCAGTTGTCTGAGATAGTGCTTCCAAATCACTGCCTCCCATGCATTAAAACTGCCTATAAAGGTTTCATGAAGCCATGGAAAACAGGGAGTTATTCTTCCCAGATGGCCTCTCCCGGAGTGCAAAGTAGTCCATTAATCTCATGTTTGGATTGCCCTTATCCTAACTCCAGCCCATACCACGTGCATGCCTTTGAAGCTGATACTGTGTATAAGCTTTTTGTAAATTATGTTTAGAATCAGTCATTCTTAAGATGAAAGTAGATTTCCCTCAAAAATATAGGTATTTAGATTAGTCTTCTAGCTTGGTGTCATAAAGAAAAATGGTTGGTTAAGTTTGACACTCTGAACATCTTGGAAAGATGTGACTGTTACTCTGTTCCTGTTGGATTTGGAAGGCATGATGGTGTTAGCTGCAGAACTGCTGCCATCTGCTGAAATGCTTTAGAGTAACGACTTTTCAGCCTTGGGCCTCTTTTTCTGTATTTCTTGGGTAACAAGGTCAATTGCTTGATTTCACACAAACTCATAAAAAGACAATTAGCCAGTTTTGCTTCCCTGCCTGTTAAGCAAGTCATCCGTATCTATGGGTCACACAGACTAGCTAGCATCTCCAGGGCAATGACAGTTTGATTATTAAAATCAGTATCAATACTGATTTAGCTATTTAGTGAACCCCGACCTTAATCCTCTAAATCACTTAATTTTAATATTTTATTGTTATTACTATGTTTGTGTATCAGCAGAGATGTGCATTAGTACTTTGCAACTGAAAGATTAACACAAAGAAACACACAGTTAAGGAGATATTTTTAGTGTTTTGCTCATTTTTCCCCCCAGTGAGACAGTATTTCATGGCCATCCGGCCTCTTGCTTATGACAGTGAAAAATTTAAACTATTTAAATTGTTGGTTTGGATTAGAAATGAGGAAAGATTTTATTTTTCTAAAACAATATACAAAACCAGCTACTGTTTTGTGTCTTTGGCAGATTTGGAGAAATAAATGAAAACTTCAAATACCTAGATTTAATTCAGTTTTTCTAATCACCCAGGTGATGGCAGCATATTCACATTTTATTGACTCTGAATAAATGAGAGAAAAGAATTCATTACTCATTCAGTACTGCAAAATCCCAATTCCTATAGTTAGCTCCATACAATTTCAATCTTTAATGGTTTATAATACTAATACTATCATAATCTGTATTTTGAATATAGAACTGTGTAATTATTTTGACCATATCTACAACTTTCCTTCTGGTGAACATTTTTTTTAATTGAAGTGCATTTGTTTCCAACATTGTATAGGTTCCAAGATTATTTTTTCTCACTATGCCCACCTCAAATAAATGTCCAGTCATTATCCATGAACAACCAATCTGCCCCCCTACCCATTCCAACCCCTCTAGTAACCACCATTCTGTTGTCAGATTCTAAGACTTTGTTTTGATTTCATTGCTTTTATATTCTACAAATGCATGAGATAATATTTTGTCTTTTTCCTTTTGACTTATTTAACTTAGCACAAGTTTCGAACATGTGCCTCAAATGGCAAAATTTCTCTTTTTTTTGTAGCTGAGTACATACTACACATCTTCTTTATTCAGTCATTGTCACTGGACATTTGGATTTTTTTGCATATCTTATCTATTATGAATAGTGCCACAATAGACATGGGGTTGCATGTATCTGTTTCAGTAGTATTTTCATATTCTTCAGGTAAACACCAGCAGTGGGATTGCTGGATCACATGGTAGATCTATTTTTTTAAGAATTTTTTTTTATGCATACAGGAGCTGGGTTGTAGGCCAGAGGTGCAGGAAGGTGAGAGGATTCACCAGAGACAGAGTGGGGAGCATAACATTCAGATTGACTGAAATACATTGCTGAGGGGAGCAGCGGGAGAGACAGGTCTGCTGTGCCATGTGGGTTAGCTCCCTGGCTAGGGATCCAACTTGTGCTGCTGTGACTGCTGATAGCTTCCTAGTACTGAGACTTAACCCCCTGAACCACCAGGGAGACCCAGATCTATTTTTATATTTACAGGAAACTTCAAACTGTTTTCCATTGTGACCTTACAATTTAAATTCCCTGTAATAGTGGACAAAGGTTTTTCACCATATCCTTGCCAACATTTATTAATTCTTGATTATAGTCATACCAACTGCTGTGAGGTTAAATTTCACCGTGGTTTTGATTTGCATTTCTCTAATAACAAGCGATGGAAAACATCTCATGTGACTGTTGGTCATGTGTAAGTTCAAAATTTTAATCAAACTTTTGAATGAAATTCAAATCAAATTGTCCCATTCTTGTAAGTATGTAAAGAAGTGGAGAGTGAGCTTATTGGAAAATTATGCAACAGCTCTGGATAAGATATTCATTCATCTAAATTGCTCCAACTGCTCTACACGAACTTCCCAGTCATGATAGAGATCTTTACAAAATCATTTCAAGTGACCCTTAGCTCATCTCAAATATCTACTATGAACACTCTAAGGCAATTGTCCCAAATAGTGCTGGTGAGGGAGCATCACAGACACTCCTAAGGGAGTGGCATATGTCAGATTTGCCTTTATAAATCAAAGTGTGATTATGAGAACTTAACTTTGGTCTTACCTGCACCTTGCTAGGCTTGGCAATTCATAGTAGATGGAGTTTCAACGGTGCAGGGCCCAACCCAAGACATGGATTGAGAAGCTAGATCAAATGCTGAAAACTTCCTGGTCAGCTTCCTCTTCTCACCCTGTGTCTTTGGTGCTAAATATCACATCTAAACTAAAATCCACACTCTGCAAGCACACAGACCTCCATCTCCAATGACTACTTTCAGCATTTAAAGATCACTGTCAAGAATGATGAATTAGGGCCTCCCTGGTGGCGCAGCGGTTAAGCACTGCGCTGTGGAGCTGTTGGCAGCTGTGACTTCGAGTTCGACGCCCTGCTGGGGAGAATCCCACATGGCACGGCAGACCTCTCCTGCCTTGCAAGCTGCTCCCCTCAGCAGTGTGTTCCCATTGATCTGCTTGTGCTGCTCCCCACTTGTCTCTGGTTAACCCTCTCGCTGCCCCACGCCTCTGGCCTGTACCCCAGCTTGTATGCATAAACAAATAAATCTTTTAAAAAAAAAGAGTGATGAATTAGTCCTCTAGATCAGAAGTCAAATTAGTTAAAGCTTTGCTCACCTAAGGCATTACACTTAGATGATCTCATTTTTCCTCGATGAAAGATATGGATTTAAAGAAGGATGTGATTTTTCCTTGATTTCATTGAGTTTAATTTTCCTTCAGACATGGGGCTTTCAAATTTACAAACCCTTAGATAAAATCTTAGATATTTAGATTTCAAATACTTACATCAATTCCTTATGGCAAATTAAAAACCTTTAGAATTCAAAATCATACTACTGTGAGGTAGTACTTAGCTTAATGTCCCTATGTGTTTATCATCATACTCATCAGTTTAGGGGGAGTTTGGGTAACATCTCTGACATTGTTGAAAGTCCTTCCAGAGTGAGACACACTTATACCTACATACAAATAGTTATATATTGTTTTGCCAGCAAGCATGACAAAAATTTCACAATCCTATCAATTTCAAAGTATTCTCTTTGATATATTAATTTTTTTTAAAAAAAGGAGGCTGCTAAAAAAAATTTTCATTTTAAAATCTCTAACTTTCTTATTACTCACACTGAGGAGATTGGATCATAGTTCTACAAAGTTGGAATTCCAAAAAGCAGAACTCCTATGAACTCATTCCTTTTCAATGTAGTATATTTGAATGTAGTATATTTGAAGCTTATTGGTTACAGTTGGTGAGTCTGCATCATTAATCTCTCTTAAAAACTCGATAACTAAGAACAAGTTACTTAGCATAAATATTCAGTCATATTGCTCTTTTTCAAGAGAGAAAAATTTGGTTAAGCTCATGAATCTTTGCTCTAGTTACATATAAAGTCATAAAATAGAGAGAAAGGCACAGAGTAGGATCAATCTCTTAGCTATTTTTTTTCCAATCAGGATAAAAGAAATTCTCTCCACCTGACCCAATTCTCCCATTCATTGAAACTGAACTTTTTCGGAAATTGTTTTTTGTTTTTTTTAAATTCAGGTTTCTGTGCCATTTTATAAAGCAACCTTTGACCTAAGTTTTCTTGGTGTTCATACTTCAGTGTTTGAACTTTAAATTCTGATACAATTCTTAAAAGCATATTTAAGTAGATCTTAGGTAGCTTGCATATGCACATCCCCCACACCTTGTAAGAATAACATAAATCATGGGAACAGATTTTCAAAAAGTCTTCTTAATCTCAGTGAGGGAAGATAAATGCCCCTGTTTCATTCCACTTGAAGGTGCTCAATTAATCTAAATCCTATTAGCCTCTTCCCTCAGTCCCTCTAGTGGAAGGTAGAAGACTCACCTGACTAGTAAGTATCAACTTTGAACAGGATGCATTTCCAGAAAGACGCACTAATGCGTTTGGCTCTAATCTGCCCTCTTTCTCTTGGAGCAGAGGTCTGTAGAAGCTCTCCTTGCCCTCTGCTCCTTCAAGGTCCAGCACTGCCCTTGAAACTGGCTTCAGTTAGCTGTGATTTGGCATCAAGGTAAAATACATTCCCTGACTTTGTCTTTGTCACACACACACACAAACACACAGACACAATGTGTGTGTGTGTTTGCCTTGCTTCATGCTTTATTTCTCAGCTCATTCAAATATCAAATTCAGATAGTGTGTGTTTTTATTTTAGGTTGTCTCAGATACCCCAACACTTGCTCTATAACCCAGAAACATTGAAAACTATAAAGACTAGACTGGAGTTTGAGAAAGAAAGGTTATTCTAAGAGAAATAATTTTCTAGTATTGGACTTAGGACTTCAGTGTAGAAAAGCAGGATATTTTCTATGGGCTTATCATGGCAGGTATGCTTTGAAAAATATGCAGCTGCATAGAGATGTTTAGAATACTGAGTAAACATCACTTATGACAACTAAATGTGCAAGCAATTACTGTTTGTATAGAATTAGGACTACACCTTTCGGACTTCAGAAAATGGTGCTTGCATCTTGCTGGCCTGAAAAAGCTTGGGCCTCTAAAAGGAGGTGAAACAATGTTTAGGGAAGGCTGCTAGCTTGCGCACATACCTCCATGGGCAGGTGGGCCACACGTAGCTACTCACCGTGCAGGTGCACTAAGAGATTTAGGAGAGCAGTCATTGCCAAGGTAAAGCTGCAGCTATGGAAAAAAGAGGCTTTCTTTCTTTATGACTTTTACATATTGGGGGTAGAACACTTTATGCTGCCATTAGTATCTTCTTATGGGTCTGATAAGGTAGTTCAGTTGAACATGTACTACATACACTTTATCTAGTAAAGATCGGTACCCAGTAAAGGGCAGCAAGATGGGAAGGGTTAAACCAGTTGCTCAAAATTCCACCTGCAAGCAGAGCCAACTATAAAATTGGAGAACCTATCTTAGAATTCAGCTAGCTTATTCACAAACTCCAAAGTTTAAAAATACCATGTAATTTCTAGGTGGCACAACAAGTAATATGGGTCATGTAGATATGTCTGGAGGGAAAGCATGTGATAAATATATGGAATTCAAAAAGAAATGGAACAAACTGTATGAAGATGCTCTGTCTGCATTTCCTTTTTCAAAGTTCCCGGGCGGTTACAATGCAAAACAAGTCATCTGTTCCAAGTTCTACTTCAAATCTATGTGTTATCAGCCGGCATCCTCTGGGATCCTCCTCACTCATCCCCTCAGACAGTAGCTCTCACACATTAAGGTGCATCAGAATGCCCTGGATGGCACATTAAACCAGACAGTTGTCCCTGTCCCCAGAGTTTTTATTTGCTAGGTGTGGGTGGGGCCTGAGAATAAGCATTCCTAAAAAAAAACCCTGTTAAGCCTACTAGTGCTGATGGGAGACCACACTTTGAAAACCGCTGCCCTGGGGGAGCAGGCATAGGAGTATTCACAGCAGCTTCAGTTCAAATATCTGCCATGGTGATTTTCCAGCTAAAGAGACTAGGTTGAAAGAGAAATACATTTTCTGGACAGTGGGGTTATTAGGCCTAAGTAATTGCAGCATGTCAGTGAAAACCTGTAAGAAAATGGATGATACATACTGGAACCCTGAAAGACCTCATCTTTCCTTTTCCAATTAAAGTTAGAAAATCATTCCTATTCTTTCCATTTTATATAAAATAAAATAAACATATGGTTGGAATGTTAGGTTGGGATCTTGCATGAGATGAGACCATGTTCTTGGTCATGTTACAGGGCAGCCCCGATATAAAATGGGGTGCCTGTCTGTGGGTTCTCACCCATGCACTTAAAAGGGACTTATAAGACTTAATGCAGACACACGCAATACAATTAATAAAGGGTTTATTTACAAAAAGGGAAGGGAAAAAGAAAAAGAATAAATTGGTGAATGCATCCTACCAGTTTTGCTGAGCTGGAATCTCAATGATGCACTGAAACCCGACAAACAAACCAGTGCCCCCCAGCCCACGTGTCTGGTTATATATCCAAACATGGCTGCTCAGCTCCACCCTCAATTCCCAGTATCCTCCCTTTGGTGATGATGGCATCATGGGATTGTATAGTCCTTGGATCTCTCTGGTCTGATGTGGGGACGGGGTCTGTAAAACCTATCTGTGCGTTTTGTCCAGGCCATCCTTTCTCCCCCAACAGTCACATTTATTTATTCATCACTTTTATTGAGTACTGCTCAATAGTCACAGATGATTTAATAAGGGTTTACTGTATTTCGGTCCTGTGACTATTATTAAACTTCAGATCTTCATCGCTGAAAAATTGTTCAATTTTCATGCCTCCATTTTCAACTATTATAAGTGGTGATGCTAGTAATAATAGCTACCTTCTGGACTGCTGTTGGGATTTAAAAAGAGTCAATTATGTCGTTTACCAGACTGCCTGCACCATATCAAATGAGTTGCTAGTTGTATTACCTATTACTGAATAGGATTTACTGGAATAGAAATACTGAGGAAGTCTAGACAGGGCTAGATTTTTCTAAAAGCTTAAAAAATCACATGATATTTCTCCTTTCACAGCATAAAATTGAGCTGGAGGAATAGACTTACACAGTAAATATCAAATGCAAGGCAGCACATGACAAATTCCAGAGGAGTGTAGAAATCTTATGGTACCAGCAATCTGCCAAGAGACATTCACCAATTTTTGCATTACTATTTCTACTCTAAATGGTTGCCTCCATTAGCCCTTGACTACAAAATCCTGATTTTTTACATGCACTTTGACCTCGAATGCCATTTTCTTGGGAACACTAAAATGAGTAGAAACTTCATTGACTAACACTTTGAGTTAGTATCAATGCTTCTTAAATCGCTATATCATCATGTTACTCTCTCCAAATAGTTAAATTAGTGTTATGTCACCAGGATCTGGTCTTTTTGGAAGAAAACACAGATTGCAGTTAAAGGTTATAAATAAAGTTTGCCAATCTCCACAATTTTTTTTCATGAGTGCAGGCTCACTTCTAATCAGAAGTTACCCTGATTTGATAATCAACTAGTTTATCTTCTCAATATGAGTATATTTGTTTGATAATATTCATATACTCTTTTAAATAATTTGAGGGTAGGGAATGGAATGGAATGAAATGTTAGGGAGATGGGTTTGATACTGGTGCTGCCTACAAGGTTATTTATGAACCAGGCCTTTATGTGGGAGACACATCTGGGTTTCTAGACCTGGTCAAAATTGCTGCCTATTTTGGTCTGACAACATCTGCAAGTCATGAATAAAGACTTTTTAATGCCTCTTGTCTGATCCAAACAAAATGTTTGGTTTTCCAGAAAATTTAGCATTCTAGTATTTGCCCTTTCAATCTCAAAGAGCTAATACATCTCACTAGGTTACCTGGTTTATAAGAGGGTAAGATCTTAAGAAAATGTAGTTTATCATGTCCAACAAGAAATAGATGTGTGAGGTCAATCCTTCTCACATGTAAGAATATCAAAGGAAAAGGAAAAAAAATAAATCCTTCAAATTAGGATTGATTTCTAAATCACAGCAGATGGTAAACTAAGGAGATGAGATGACTCACCATATCTATTTAGAGAAAACCAGTGAACAGACTGTTATCCATCCTCTTATGAATTTGTCTGTAAACTAGTCCACGGAATCTACTAAATCCATTAAATTTTCCAATTGTAAAAATGGGTCAGCATAAAAAACTGCAAGAAACCAGTGTTGACCTGTCTGTATAATATGGAGCAATACTCAATTACCAAACTACGGTCCTCTAAGGAACACCTTTCAAAGTGAATCCTTTTCCAACAGTTGTCCAAATTTGCATGTTCAACTCAGTTGTCTGCAGTGTTCTCATCATTAAAGACTGATGATTTCTGTCCCATGTCAAGCAACACATAGAACTGTCTCTATCAGTATCTGCCACAAACCCAAGCATAGTATTTTATGACGTTTGTGAATCATACTGCAGAGTATGTCACACTAAAATTCCTTTTAAACTCTGTCTCTGGTGAATCCTCTCACCCCTTCCATTCCCCTAACCCCACAGCTCTGACCTGCACTCCAGTTCTTCTACACAAGAATAAATAAAATATTAAGAAAAAGAAAAAAAGGGCCTCCCTGGTGACGCAATGGGTTAAGCGCAGCACTGTGGAGTTGTCAGCGGCTGCTGCACAAGCTCGATGCCGGCCGGGGAGATTCCCACCTGGCGCAGCGGACCTTTCCTGCCTCGCCTGCTGCTCCCCTCAGCAGTGTATTTCGGTCCATCTGCCTGTTCTGCTCCCCACTCCATCTTTGGTGAACCCTCTTACCTCCCCACACCTCTGGCCTGCACCCCAGCATGTATGCATAAATAAATAAATCTTTAAAAAAAACTTTCCTTTTCCCCAGTTGCCCATTTCTTGTGCTAATGCAAGCATTCTGCATATCAGACCACCAGCTATGGGGAGGATGCTAACAGACCTTTTTTGATTTGCTATTTCCTTCTTTACAAGTCTCTGGTAGTTACAATGCAAAGCAATTCATCTGTTACAAATGTACTTCAAATGTGCATGTCATCACCCACCATTTAACATTCTAGCTAATATAGCCACATTTTGTGTGTGTGAGGGAGAAGATTCATGAATTTCAAGTATTTTTGATATTACACTTAAATATACTGACATATACAATCAATTGCTTCATAATTTTAGCAAGAATCTTAGCCGCATAGTTAATATGTTTCAAAATGCTCAGTATATTTTTTTAATCCTATCTAGTAGAAGGTAAGATCTCACACACATACTTTCAATGATAAAATCTTAAACATCTAAAATTGAGTTTCATTTGTACATCATAGTAAGAAGGATAGATATATGTAGGATAAAATTAGAACAGAGCTGTATCCTTTCAGGTATCAGAACCCACAGCTGAATAAATGGAACAGGAGAGGCAAATAGTCCAGTGATTCATCTGATTAAAGCAAATATAATTTGGTTTATGTAAAGCATGATGTATGAGGCAGATCTATTTTGTACACACATGGTCAAATATAACCAACCTTGGTCCAGATAGTTCTTTGAGTAACCACCCATATTACATTTTCTGCTCATTGGACAACAAACAGAAGTTGCTAAATTCGTTGAAGCTGTTATACCAGCAAATAAATTATACACAATACCAAAGCTCATGTGCTACATATAGTCATCATGTCTCCTTAGAGTACTTTAACCTGAAATGGTTCCTGTCTATCTTTACTTGATAATTTTGCAGAATCTCTCTCAATTTCAGCTTTATCTAGTATTTCCTCATTGTCTGATTCAAGACATGTATTTTTGGCAGGGATGCCAAAATAGTTGTCACGTTTTCAGGGCACTGGAATCAGAGCCTCAGGATATGTGACTGCCCCATTTTAGATGAGGTTAACTTTGATTTTTCAATTCATGTGGCATCTGACCTGTCTTTCCACTGTAAAATGACTGTTTTCCCCTTTCAAGTTAATAAGCATCTTGTTAGGGAGCTACTTTGAAACTATGTAATAACTTGTTTCTCATTTAGCTTTCACCCACTAATTTTAGCAACCATTGATCATTTTTTAACTAAATCAATTATTACTGTGATAGTTGAAAAATGGTGATTTTCTAATTCTGTCACCCTTTGGATTCATTATTTGAGAATCTATTGTAAAGAAGAGCTCTATTCTCCCTTTCCCCCATTTATTCATCTATTCATTCATTTATATCACATGGGGGTAACTTGTAGTTTCTTATTTTATTCACTGCAAGATGTGTTATCTATTACTACTTAGCAATCACTCCAAAGCTTAGTGGTTTAAAACAACTGTAATCATTTATTGTCGCTTACTTATTCTGTGGGTCATGAATTCAGGATACTTGTGCCTTGATGTTTGGTTCAGGCCTCTGCTAAAACTGCAATCAGTTGTCAACTAATTTGTAATCTAGTCTAGTCTAGTCTGAAAGTTTGACCAGGACGGAAGGGGCCTCTTCCAGAGAGGCTAATTCACATTGCTGTGAGGTCTCGAGGTAATGCTGGTGCTGGGTGGCCACTCCATAGCCTGTTTGATTATGTTCAAGAATGAATGAGCCCAGAGACCACATCTCATCCCAAAGGAAGTAGGGCCTTACAAGCAGTCTCATGCATGGTTTGCTGGGGGTGGGGGGGAAACATCCATACTGAGGAGTATCTTAAAGATGTCACAAAAGCAATATTGAGTCTGTCCCTCTGACAAGGGACTAGGACAGTCTCTCTCTGTAAACTGAAAGATGTGTTTTTAATTATGCCAGCCAACATACAATTGAGCATGTAAGGAAGGACTAGATAAAAATGAGATTTCTTCATTTATAAATCTTAACCCTGTAAGATACCAGGTTGTTGGTGAATTTGTACAGAAATAACATGCATTCATGAACATTTCTTTAATCTTTTTATATCAAGCTCAATATCCATAGCACATGAGCTAATTCAAACATACACAGTGCACAAAGGATTTACACAAACTGTCCATGCACCCAAGCATTTATTTAAGTTTTAAGAATTATAAAAATGGTTTTATCCTGCACTAGAATTCTGGGAAAACACAGAAGACTAACAGTATATTAAAGGAGATATCCAGTGAGCAGCAGGATCAAAATGAACCTGCATAAACATCTCTAGATCTCCCAGAGAATCCTCAAATCAGAAGAAAAATTGAAATGAGAAGTGTAGCTATTTATATAGAATTTCCAGGTAAAAATAATTATCTAACTATAGAAAAATAGAAGAATATAATACAAATACATCAACTAACCATGAGGCATGAAGCTTGTCCAATAATTCTAATCTCTGTATATATAAATGAAGATTTGTTAAAATGGTAAACGTTTTAAATAATTTAGTTTGTTGTTATTTTTCATTATAATTCAGTATTATAAAGCATTTAATTTTGGGTGGTGTGTGAACACAACAGTTTGATTGTAATAGTTGTTTGGGAGAATGGTTTCCTTCTAGGTAGTGAAATACCACATCTGCCCACTGGATGGCAACAATGATCCAAAAACCAAAGGTGTTTTGATGCGTGCCTTTCTTAACCGTGTGGAAAGTCACTTAATCAATGGACAAGGGCAAACCAAATATCTAAGAAGGTGCTACAAACCGCAATAATCTAGCCATGTAAGTCTTGAAATGAAGAATATAATTTCATGAAACTAGATAGTATGTAAAAATGAGGAATAAAAAAATGACTTTTTGGTTTTGGTCTTCGGTTTTATTGGCAATACTAATCATGATTTCTAAAGTTAGAATAAGAAAACTACTTTAATGTTGTCACACTCACTAATGGATTAACTGGTTTCATGTGTACAAATAAAGTATAAACAGATGTCAAGCCATTTCTTCTCTCTAGAACAAATCTTGAAACTATTTGTTTTGAACCACTTTGAAGTAAGACTATCACAATCATCTTAGTATCTTTTACAACCAAAATTTTAGAGGCTATCAATAAATATTTATAGAACTGAAATAGATTGAAGGAATATCTAGCCTTATATATAAATATAAAAAAATATGTAAGATCTTTTTCCAGTCATCTCTAGTGTTCCACCTTTGTAATCGATGTAAACCAAGTCAGTATTCATTTAACTACCCAATGAAAGACCTACCATGTATCAGTCCCTTGCTAGGTGCTGAGAATTTAAATATGAAAAATAGCAGCATCCCACCTTCAGGGAATTAGCAATTTAATGGAATAGAGACATGTAAACAATTTTAGAAGACTCCAAGAATACTTACAGATACATATACAATACTATGGGGGAAGAGAAAAGAGGGCAATAAATTCTAATGGATAGGTCTTAAAAATCTTCAAGAAGAAATACCACTGAAGTGTTTTGCAACCAATTTATCTAACTGTCAAAGTTTATCAGTCTCTTATCAGTCAGCAACAAAAATATCAGAACCATAACGTTCACTAGAGAAAATATTGAATCAAAAATCATCTGGCTCCTATTAAAATTCAGGCTAACAAAGGTAAGGTTCAAAGAAGAGACTGCCTGTGTGGAAGTCATTGTCTATTTACTATCTGTAATCATTATCTGTTTATACATGAACAAATTTGGGTCAGGTGCAGAACGTGTTTCTCTCTCCCACTCCCCTAGAAATGTTGGTAAAAAGTTGCCTAAGTAGAGTGCCCTGCACCCCAAAAGGGTATTTAGGATAGAGGTCCACAGCACCCTCATGCAATCTGCTCCTCCTCAGGCATGGCTCTACTTCTAATCGCTCCTCTCTCCCCCTGCTGTGTCCCTGAGGTTTCCACTGAAGAGCTCTGACAGGAGATCTGCTTGCTGTCATCACTGTGGACCCAGGAGATGCTGCGGTAATACTACATCTTGCCAATTTGCACAGAATTGAATGGAAGGGAGAGTTTTGATGTTCACCACCTCTTCCCTAAGTCATTTCAGCTCTGTCACACAGTAGACTCCAGCAGTTTGACTTTTGTAAATAGAATTCTCTGTTAGACACTTATTTTGTTTATTTTGTTCTGTTGGTAAATACTGGAATATACTCTCATCTTTGTCCCCCAGAGCAAGCTACTAGGAGCTAAAAATAAGAAAGACTTGCAGGCATTTAAACAAATACTGACATTTAAACAGAATCTCTCTTCCTTTATTCTAAAAATTCAAAAATAAGGTCCAGGCAATTGCTATTACATATAGTTAACTATACTCTAGTTAAAAAATTGGGTTCGGGGCCTCCCTGGTGGTGCAGCGGTTGAGCGCTGCGCTGTGGAGCTGTCGGCAGCGGTGATGCGAGTTCCACGCCCAGCCAGGGAGAATCCCACATGGCGCTGCAGACCTCTCCTGCCTCGCCCACTGCTCTCCTCAGCAGTGTATTTCTGATCTGCCTGTTCTGCTCCCCACTCTGTCTCTGGTGAAGCCTCTTGCCAGCCCACACCTCTGGACTGTACCCCAGCTTGTATAAAAAAAAATGGGGATAGGTTTATATATATATATACACACACACACATATACATATACATATAAATTTATATACATACACATATATATATTTAATGAAAATAGCACGTAATAAGTAGATAAAAATTATGTAATTTTGCAACTTACATGTGCATTGCTGGGAAACAATATTGTCCTGACTTTAGACATGTTAGTTAACCTCTCTGAGCCTTATTTTTTTTATCTGAAAAGTTGCAACAATAATAATTTTTCACAGTATAGTTGTAAGTATTAGATGAGACAACATGTATAATTAGTGCAGAATACTAAAAGCAGTATATGGTATTTCTTTATTATAAATGTATTTTTGCTTTATTGTTCAATGTACTCTAGAGAGAATTTTGAATCCAAATGTAATTCTAACTTGAATTTTTATAAAACCAAATCAATGTCCAAGGTCTTTTCTGAGGTCCTAACAGAACTTAGAGGAGTCTTGTTCTTCTTTTTTCCTTGCTGAGAGGAGAGTTCGAAAACAAATACTTTTTTTGGGGGTGGGGGGAGCCTGGTGGCACAAAGGGTTAAGTCTCAGCACTATGAAGCTATTGACAGCCACTGCAGTATGAGTTCAATCCAGGCCAGGGAGCTAACCCACATGGCACAGCCGATCTTGCCTGTCTTGCCCACTGCTCCCCTCAGCAGTGATTTCAATCTGCCTGTTCTGCTCCCCACTCTGTCTCTGGTGAACACTGTCCCCCCAACCACACCTCTGGCCTACACCCCAGCTCTTGTATGCATAAATAAATAAATCTTTAAAAAAAAAAAAAAGAAAACCAATACTTTTTTGATAGTAGACACTTTATCTTAAAGGTCTACCTGTTCAAAAGTTCATTTACAATTACCAATTATGATCTTATGTTGGAAAAGGACCCAATTATTTCTCTAAAGGAATTGGCTTATAAATGTTCATAATACAAAAAAACATTGTAAATAAATATTAAGTAGAGAATCTCACAAAAACTATGAATGAAAAATGTAGATATGAATACAAACAAGAAAGAAATGAATATAATTAGATAGCTGTTTCATTTTGAAATTGGAGAACAAAGAAAGTAAATGGCTAATTTCATGACGAATGGAAATTTACAATGGATGGTTTATTGCAAATTTTAAAAAATGTAAATACTAGTTGAAATTTAGTTATCTCAACGATTCCAATGGCCTTTTTTGTTCACATAAAACTTCAATTTTGAAATTGAATTGAACTGGATTTTGAAAAATTGTAAAGTGTATTCATTTACTATCAGGTGATATTAAATTTACTGTCATCACTGGTAATAAAGGAATTACACTGATCAACAGTGAGATCAAAACTGACTTTAAAAGACCCTAATCTGTAGTATCTTGGGGTGCTGAACATGAATATAACCCTGAAAATTTTTTATTAGCTCTCGTTTTGAAGATATTTCATGTAGTTCATTTTATATGTTTCACCATATAAAATTATCCAGTAGGACTGCAACAACATCTGAAATCAGCCTAGAATGATGTAATATTGCATCACATTGCATAATACCATCATGCACACATCATCCAGAGTTGATTGCATCATTTTCTGATGCAATGCAATACTACTGCCAGGAGGCTGCTGAAGTAAGCTGACGTCAGCAGTGCACTATAGAAAGCCCTGTCAGAAAGGTTGAGCATTGAAAATCTTTCAGATTTTGTGTGAGACAGTTGAAGCTACTGTTCCATAGAACTGTTATTATTTTATCCATTTAGGCATAATACAGAACAGTCATGCCTCGAAAGTGCATTAATAGCCCAGACAATTTCTGCTCCATTTGTGGGAAAGTGACATTTGCCAACCAGAAGAAAAGTATCACATCTCAAGTGAAGAAGGCTTATCACCTTTACTTTGGATGCAAGGTCAGTGACCAAAACAAGCCTTGGGGCCCGCATATATGCTGTGCTACATGCACAGCTTTCACAGTGGTTCAATGGCAAAAGACCATCTCCCCATGGTGTGGAGAGAGCCAAGCAACCACATAAAAGACTGTTCCTTCTGGTTGGTTCCTCTTCTTTCCAGTGGAATAACAAAGCAAAAGAAGTCAAGAATAGTCTACCCAAACATTCCATTTGCATTGAGATGACTAGTTCAACAACTTGCTGCAGGGTGATGCGAAAAAAGCATGGAATGTTTTTTGCCTAGTGTCTACAAACTTTCTTGGAATGTTAGGGCAGAAAACTACAAGGAACTAGTAGAAGACATGCTGATGCAGTATCAGAAATTTGGCTGCAATATATCTCTAAAGATCCACTTCCTTCATTTCCATCTGGATTTCTTCCCTGAAAACTGTGGTATGGTTAGTGATGAACATGGCGAATGTTTTCATCAAGATATCGCATCAATGGAAGAAAGATACAGGGAAAATGGTCCCCTACAATGCTGGCTGACTCCTGCTGGACACTCCCCAGAGATGCTCTTGAACAGCTGTACAAGAGACAAGTGAAGAAATCTAAGAAGTCGTCTATGACTTGATTTTTTACAGGTATTAACCATAGGCCTATTACTGCTGGCATGTATTTTGTGATGTAAACATCCATTGATTGTAGATTACAAAAAAAAACTAGAGCCAAAATTAGAATTTGACTGTAATATTTGTGTTGAGCACATACAAATTGATAGGAAATGACTAATTTTATTTCAGTAACATGATTTTTGTAAAAATGTGTTGACTAGTGATTGGCATGCATTTCATGATGTAAACATCAATTTATTGTAGATTACAAAAAAAAAACTAGAGCCAAAATTAGAATTTGTCATCTTCGTGTTGATCACATACAAATTGATAGGAAATGACTAATTTTATTTCAGTGATATGACTTTTGTAAAAATTTGTTGACCAGTGTTATTTGCATAAAGATACTTGTGCCATTTCTTGTCACAAGTCACATTCATTACTTTACCCTACTTTACTTGTACATAAACAAAATTAAAGACTGGAGTAATCATTAAAAATATCCATTCACACACACACACACACACACACACACACACACACACACACACACACCCTAGCTTTGACAATGTACCTATTGAGTAACTATGTACTATTCATTTACAAATTCAATAAACACAACCAAAAGTTGAGCTCACCTCATAGAATCATATCTATACATGCTCTATAGATACACTATTAAGGAAGACGTAGTCATTACCCTCCCACAGCACACAGATCAGAGAATAAAATAGGCAATCATAATACTCCAAAGTGTTTTATTTGTTCATTTCTTTATATTACACTTATGAGTGAAAAAATACAAGGATTGTTTTTCTCCTTCTGACTTATTTTGCTTAGCATGATCATCTCAAGTTCCATCCATGTTGTCACAAGTGGCAAGATTCATCCCCTTTTATATAGCTGAGTAGTATTCCACTGTGTCTATATAGCATATATAAAAGGAATCAGAAATGAAAGAGACAAAATTACATCAGATGTCACAAAAATGGAAAGGATTCTAAGAATCTACTACAAACATCTCTATATAAACAAACTGGACAATCTAGAAGAAATGGAAAAATTTTAAAATCATACAACTTTCCAAGAATGGATAAAATAAACAGCTTAAACCAAGGAATCACAAGAGCAGAACTTAAAATAATTATCAAAGCCATTCATAAGAACAAAGTTTAGGACCAGACGGTTTCTCTACTAAATTCTACCAATCCTCCAAAGAGGACATATTATCTCTCCATCTCAAAGATTTCAAAAAAAATCAGGGGCCTCCCTGGTGGCGCAGCGATTAAGTGCTGCACTGTGGAGCTGTCAGCAGCAGGACGGGGTTTCGATGCCTGGCTGGGGAGATTCTCACATGGCATGGCAGACCTCTCCTGCCTCGCTCACTGCTCCCCTCAGAAGTGTATTTCAGTCACTCTGCCTGTTCTGCTCCCCACTCTGTCTCTGGTGAACCCTCTTGCTGCCCCACGCCTCTGGCTTGTACCCCAGCTTGTATACATAACTAAATAAATCTTTAAAAATATATATTTCAAAAAAAATCAAAGGGAGGAGTGAAGCTCCCTAAAATATTTATGACGCCAATATTACCATGTTCCCCAAACCAAACAAGGACAGCATACACACACACACAAAGGAAAACTATTGACTGATATCTCTAATGAAAGAGAAGCAAAAATCTCAACAAAATCTTAGCAAATCAAATCCAGCAATATATCAAGAGAGTCATTTGCCATTATCAATAACTTTCATTCCAGGGATCTTCAACATATTCAAATCAATCAGTGTCATTCAACAGATTAACACAAAGGAAGATAAAAATCACATGATCATTTCAACAGATGCTGAAAAAGCAATTGACATGATTCAACACCCACTTTTGATTAAAACCGCTCAATAAAATGGGAAAAGACAAAGTTTATTTCAACACAATAAGGCCCATTTATGACAAACCCACAGCGAAAGTTGTACTCATAGGTGAAAAACTGAAAGCATTTCCCCTAAGATCAGGAGCAAGACAAGGATGTCCCACTACCACCACTACTGTTTCATATAATCTTAGAAGTCCTACTCAGAGCAATTAGGCAAGAAAAAGGCAGGAACTGAAAGTGGAAAAAAATGGTGAAACTCACTATTTGTAGATGGTGCGATACTATACATTGAAAATCCAAAGACTACAAATAAACTGTGAGGTATAAAAAATGACCACAGTAAAGTGGCAAGACACAACATCAAGACACAAAAGTTTGTTGCATTACTATACGTGAACAATGAATTAGAGGAAAGTATAGCAAACATACATATCGATTCCTCCATCTTTTAATTTATAATCCTAGCAAATATTTTGTCAAACAACACAAATATTAAATATTAATGATTAACTCAATTTATAAAATTTAAAACCTCTATTTACTGTTGTATTCTTACATATGCACAGTTACATGCACATAGAACAATAATATTTGTGAATAAATGAATTTTAGCACTGGATAAAAGGTGGGCAAGCTTCTGGTATGACTGGTGGTGGAGGGAAGAACCAAATTACTTAAGTAGGTTTGCCGACAAGACAACTGATATCTTTTATGTGACCCTTGCCCCACTACTTGTTCTCAACACTGTAGCCTTTTACAGGTATGTCACATCTGCCAGTCTTCAGAGCCCTCCTGTGATTTATCATCACATTCAGAATCCTATTCTCTCTGATACATATCTGAACTTTCTTTT
The DNA here is from genome assembly GCA_004024925.1 of Scalopus aquaticus. Lineage (NCBI taxonomy): Eukaryota > Metazoa > Chordata > Mammalia > Eulipotyphla > Talpidae > Scalopus > Scalopus aquaticus. The sequence goes on from PVIJ01006055.1 coordinate 68,610, forward strand.
CCCATCTTATTCTGCTTCAGTCACACTGGCCTCCTTCCAAGATTCTCTTGTGTCCCTCAATTTCATGTTAAATTTTGTTTGCCTCGAGTGTTCTTCCCTGCCCAATTCACATGATTCTCTCTCATCTTATTAACTGAAAACAATACCACTTTTGGGAATCTACCCAAAGGACACAAAAACATTAACCCGAAAGGATACATGCACCCCCATGTTTACTGCAGTAATGTTCACAATAGCTAAGACATGGAAACAACCCAAATGCCCCAAAATAGATGACTGAATCAAGAAGATGTGGTACATATACACAATGATACTATTCAGCATTCAAAAAGGATAAACACATACAATTCGCAGCAACATGGATGGAGCTAGAAGGGATCATGCTCAGCGAAATAAGCCAAAAGGAAAAAGAAAAATATCAAATGGTTTCACTCATAACAGGAACATAGGGGAACCAAATGAAAGAGAGACATTCAGCGAGAGCGGGGAGGATAGGGGCTCAGAATGGGGGAGAGGGGAGCACGGGGCACTGTGGTTACAGTTCATGAGAGAATTGGTGGTAGGAAACCTATGGGGAATACACAATAATGTAAAAGACAAATAACAATAACAATAAAAATTTTAAAAATTCTATGGATAATATTTTTATCTCCCTACTTTGCTTTTCATCTAAGCTTTTTTCACTATCTAATACACTATATGATTTTCTTTTACTTTTTTTAGTTTTCTTATTACCTTACTTCTTCACTATAATGTGAGTTCCATGAGGGCAATCTTTACAACTTTGTTACTGCTGTATTTCTTGTTTCTAAAAAGGCACCTGATGCATAGCCAAAACCGTAAAAATATATGTTAAAAGCATGAATGAATAAACATGGCAGTGTGAGTGTTTTGTAAACAATACTTTGTTCATTCAACTAGTATTCACTGAATACGAACTATATGTTATGAACTCTTGTAAGCACTCAAGACATACTGGAAAACTCAGAAAGAAATCCCTATCCTCATGTAGCTATAGTGAGCTAATAAGCATAACATATAATTTTTTCATGAAACTCTTGCTTCAGTTTTATTTATATGCTTCATACATTGTGTGTGAACAGGTATGGGAGTAAAGGTTATATGTGTGCATGTGGCTGCAAAAATACATAATATTTTCTTTTTAAGTAAACTGAAAGCAGGAGCAAAGCGGCCAAAATGTGGTAAGATAAACTGTAGAGATAAAGAGAGAATTAAATTAGTCAAACTGTCTACAGTGGTGATATCTCATGTGGTGGTGCTACTACTGCTGAAGATGTAATGATGTGATGACAATGGTGAGGAAGACAGTGATAATAGAGGGGTCAATGGTTAAGCAGAAAGTTGTTGGGTATTAACTACAGCTTTGTAACATTTCCAATACATAGTGCTGATTCCCCAGAACAAGCTGTCTCTTGTATCTAATTTGTTAAAATGTTTGAATGGAAGGTTGTATAAAAATGTGAGACTAGCACCATTACTACTGTTCCCGGTTCTATTACATTTTGTTCTCTCCTAAATTGCTTGTTTACTCTTTCAAAAAATATCATTTATTATTTTTTAGGTGGATCACAATGTATTTTAAGTAAGATCACAACCATGACTTTTTATTGAATAGAAAAATTCATAATTCTCAAGAAAAGTAAACAAAATACTCATTTTAATGAAGACTTAGTCCTAAAGCAAATTGGACAAGTCTAATCTTTTTTCAACAATCAAAGATTCGAGAAGGAGACCAATCAAAGAAGTTCCAAATAATGATTTTCCTTGACACTAATACTATTTCTTCATCTGGGTAATTAGTCCTGTTCCTATTCTACCTTCCCCACCCCCTCATAATAAAAGATTTTTAGTGGTATGAGTCTTTTTCAATATAACCCTGACACTCCCAGGCATAGAGCAGAGTATATGCTTGAAATAATCAATCCTCTTACTTCAAAAATAACATACTTTTCATTTCTATTACAAATGTTATCCACCAATATTAGAATAAAATATTAAATACTGTTGCAAAACTATTCAATTCTTCTTCCCAAAACCTTTTTAAATACAATAACTCCAATCATCTTTTTGCTTTTATTTTATATCCAAATAGACCCAGTGACATGGATTTTTTCCAACTAATAATACCTTTTAATAAAACTCAGTCATGTTAATTTTAAAATGTTTACTTCCTAGAAGCAAACTGACTACTGATCTATGTCAATATATTTTTTAAAGGATTCAACTTACAGTGGTAACCTTCTGAATAATACCAATATGTATAAAGTTTTGAATTTATTGTGTGAAACCATGGTATAGGCACTGAAAAATTGCATAAATTCATTTGTTTTCCATATGTCTCGGTGTCTGAAGATGACAAGTCCGTGATCAAAAATTAAACATGGGGCCTCCCTGGTGGCGCTGCGGTTAAGTGATGTGCTGTGGAGTTGTCAGCAGAGGGACTTGAGTTGGACGCCTGGCCGGGGAGATTCCCACATGGCGCAGCAGACCTCTCCTGCCTTGCCTGCTGCTCCCCTCAGCAGTCTATTTCCATTGCCCGTTCTGCTCCCACTCTGTCTCTGGTGAACCCTCTCTCTGCCCCACGCCTCTGGCCTATACCCCAGCTTGTATGCATAAATAAATACATCTTTAAAAAAACTTAAACATGATCTGTAGATGGCATGAGATTATTTCAGTGATTTTAGTGTAACATATGTGAACAAGATACCTGTGACAAGGTCTGGAATATAGTCTCCCTCAGAGCTTCTGAAGGAGGGGTCACAACTTGTTTTAGACTTCTGACTCTAGAACTATGCAGGAACCTTGATTTTGGTCTTTTAGCTTCTGGAATTATTGATAATAAATTTCTGTTTTTATAAAGGCCTCAGTTTATGATATGTTATAGCATTCCTAAAAATCTAACACAGCCTTACCACTTCATCAAATATTCTGTTTTCCCTTCATCTTCAAATCTCAAGGGGCTTGGATGATAACAGCATATCTTTCTAACCATATCAGAGTGAGTTCACTGGCTCTTTAATTCATCCTGATTAACTTCAGATAATCACTATAGGGAAGTTACCTGCAGATCCCCTTGTTTCTAACTGCATTGTTCTTATTTTAGGTCATAACACTTTCTGGACATTTCTCTTCTTTGAGGAGACAATGGCTTCTGCACAAAGTCACACCAATTTTCATTACTTTATTTCTTCAGAAGGCAAGGATACTTTCCAAATATGTTATCAACTTCCAAAGCTCCTGATGAGTCTATTACAAAATAACAAAGTTACCTGTGTCCATAGAAAGAAAATGGTTCATTAGATTAACCTTTTACATTTGAATCCAGTCCCTTGGCATAGGTTTTCTATGGAACTTGGGGCAAATTATTTAATCTTTCTGTACCTCAATTTAATAATATGATTTACCTTACAAGGATGCCTTGAAGATTAAGTTGAATTGAAAAAACTTGAGAATACTTGACGATAAATCCAAAAGTTAAAAATGAATATCCTCTCTTGACCAGAGAGGGAAGTTCAGGTTCAGATTAATTCACTTTACTATCTAGACACACACCATTTCCAAGGGATCCTTCTTGCAAAAACAAAACAAAAAAGAACCAGGCTGTTCAATAAATTTGGAGCAATAGAAAGGCACCTTGCAAGGTACAATTTATAAATATATATATTTATATATATTTATATATATATACACACACAATATATATATATATATATATATTGCTGATTTCAAATTATTCACATTTCAGTCTCTACGTTAAATGATAATAAGGGGATAAACAAAGTTTCTGTCTTCATGTATTGCATATTCACATTATTTTTTCTCTGCAGTATTTCTTAGGGGAAGAACTGCCAGAATTCATCATGTTCCTCAGTCATAATATATCACAGCTACTAAAGCAACAACAGGCTTGATATTTAGTGTAACTAAGATGTCTCCTGTGTTTGAATTCCATGGCTATTCTATCATTTGGGAAGGATAATGGATCATTATAACTCATTTCACATCCTAATTTATATGACTTAAAATCATTTACCTTCAAAGGTGTATAGATTGGGCTATTGCAATCCTGTCCAGATATTGGAAGGTATGTCGTGTTGCCTTGTTTCATCTTAAGAGTTTAGTCACTGCTATTTCACTCTGTGCCCCAGTTGAACGCCTTTGCTTTAATATATTAATGTTCTATTTTCTAACTGATTTTATTTGTTAATTTATGTAGCTGTATTATTGACAGATTTCTTTTTCTAGGAACTGGGAACCAGGATTTTGAGGAGAAATTGGTAAATATAGCTGGTATTCCATCCTCACAGTCATCCGAGAAGAGATGGCTGCAGTGCTTGCTTTGTAGTACAAGGAAGAACGAGCCTGCGTCAACGCTTGTCATGCAGAGAATCTGTGGAAGCCGATGCCTGGTTGCTCCTTTGATTGAGCTTTCTTGCTTCCTGCTGACTTAAAGCCAGTTTTTAGACTTCTGTGCCTCTTTCTTGACTGTTTAGAGACTAGTTTGTTAAATTCTAGAGGAATTGTGTGTCTTGGCCTCTTGTCTCCTTGCTATAGGAGATGAGTAAGTTAGGGTCCCCAATCAGGACTCAGGACCTTTTCTGGACTGGAGGAAGGACACCAGTCTGTCCCAATCTTGCTTCTGTGAGTGGACTCTCCCTCACATAATCTCCTACCCACCCAAACCTGAGAACAGGCTGTTTGTAAAACTCTGCTTTTTCTTGAAATATATGCCCCTTTCTTTCCTACACTTTCTAAACTTTGCTAATGGAGAACATAGGCCTCTTTCACATCTCTAATCAGTGTGAGGTTCTGGTAAATAGCCCCCACAAGTCAATTATTTTAATAGACAGTGGTTATACCTTCTCTTTAATAATGCCCATCTATACTATCTATTGCAATAGCCTCTTGGATCCAAACCCATTAGTAGAATCTTCCCTTTTTTCTTTTTAAACACAGGGGCCAAAATTTATAACAAGAGATCTAACCACTACAAACATTCATTATAATGATCCCACAAATTTAGTGCTGCTAAGATTTTCTAGAGTTCTTGTTCAAAATGTAGAGATCCTCACCTGACCCAAAGAATACTGATAGCAGGTGAATCTCATGCATGGTTGTGGCAGCTTGCCTTCAAAGAGGCCATCATTGATTCAGTCCCACCTTGTAAGAGGACATCATTCTACCAACAAGAGGTGGAGTCTGTTCTCTTACCCCTTTGAATCAGGTTGGCCTATGCCTTTAACCAATAGAATACAGAAGTTTCACAGTGGGGTTACTGAGTTGGTAGTTTCCTTCTGATCTTTTTGGAAGTCTCATTGTGTTAGAAGCTAGCTGCCAGTGAGAAATCCAGTGCCTTTATGCTATCCGCTCACTGAGCTCACCTCTTCTTCTGGGCTGCTTCTAGAAAATTGACTTTCTCATGCAAATAATTTAGTTTTCTTTGCTCCAATATTTCATTATACCAGTCATTCCCTAAGGCCTTTTTTTCCCCAACTAAATGAGTTAGTAAGGTGTTTTTGCCAAAAAGGCAAAACAAAATAAATTCATATCTTCCAGTCTTCATTTACAAGACCAATATTACATAGTTACTCAGTTTAATTTATATTCTGCATGCTTTTGGAAGCTAATACATAAAGATTGTCATGGATAGAACTATTACACAAGGTCTTACCCATACTAATTTAGGGTGAGGGTAAACTTCTTTCTAGTTAGTTCTTTTTTTAATTTAAGTAATATTGACTTACACACTATAACACTTTAGATATTTCGGGAATATAGGTTCACTTCTCTTCAAATACATGTTATCATACCATGTCTACCACCAAAGTATCAATAGCCCTCCACCCTTTGCTTCCACCCCCTCCACTATGGTAATCTAAATTCTACTGTCAGAATCAATGGGTTAGGTTTGATTTTCTCTCTTCCTTTGCTTCTTTACATTCCACATATAAGTCAAATCATTCAGTATTTGTCTTTCTCATTCTGACTTATTTTGCTTAGCATAATCCCCTCCCCCCCCCATTCCATCCACTATGCTGCATGGCATTAATTTTTTTTAAATAGTTAAGTACTATTGCATTGTGTGTATATACCATATATCCTTTATCCACTAATGCATTGATGGACATTTAGGTTGTCTCCACATCTCTCTATCGAAAAGAATGCTGCAATGAACATAAGGGTATATGTATCTTTTTGAATACTGTTTTTATATTCTTTGGAGTAAATACCTAGAGGTGGAATCCTGGATCTTATGAAAGATTTATTTTTAATCTTTTAAGGTCGTTCCAAACTATTTTCAATAGAAGTTGCACCAATTTAAATTCCTATCAATAGTATATAAGGAATAGGGTTCCACCTTCTACATACCCTTGCCAACACTTGTTATTTCTGTTGTTGCTTTTTATATTGACTATTCTCACAGGTGCGAGTGATATCACATTGTATTTTGATTTGCATTTACTTGATAATAGAGAGAATGACAACGTTTTAATGTGCTCATGACCATCTATATAACCTCTTTGGAGAAGACTATTTGGATCTTCCCATTTTTTAATTGAGTTATTTGGGTTTTTGGGGGGTTGAATTCTTTATATGTCTTGGGTATTGACTTCTTGTTGGATGTGTGATGTGCAAGTATCTTCTCTGCTTCAATAGGATGTCTTTTGTTTTTAATGTAGTTTCTTTTCCTGTGCTTTTTAGTGATAGAGTCCATTTGCTTATTTTGATGATTGTTTGGGATTGTTTGGAATCAAATCTCCAAAGACATGTCTAAGGCCAATGTCATGGAATATATTGTCTATAGTCTTCTTTTTTTTAATGGGTCCAGATCTTTGATCCATTTGAATTAATTTTATTGTGCTATGAGATAGTGGTCTACTTTCCTTCTTATGCATGTGGCTCTCCAGTTTTCCCAACACAAATTACACTGGTTAACAGTGAGATCATTACTGACTTAAAAAGGCCCTAATCTGTAGTATCTTGGGGTGCTGGACAAGAATATAACCCTGAAAAATTTTTTGTTAGCTCTCGTTTTGAAGATATTTCATATAATTCATTTTATATGTTTCACCGTGCAAATTTATTCAGTAGGACTGCAACAACATCCTAAATCAGCCTAGAATGATGTAATATTGCATCACATCACATAATACCACCATGCACACATCATACAGAGTTGATTACATCATTTTCTGATGCAATGCAATACTACTGCCTGGAGGCTGCTGAAGTAAGCTGACATCAGCAGTGCATTCTATAAAGCCCTGTCAGAAAGGTGGAGCATTGAAAATATTTCAGACTTCCATAGAACTGTTATCATTTTATCCATTCAGACACAATACAGAACAGTCATGCCTCAAAAGTATGTTAATGGCATGGACAATTTCTGCTCTATTTGTGGGGAAGTGACATTTGCCAACCAGAAGAAAAGTATCACTTCTCAAGTGAAGAAAGCTTATCTTCACTTCAGATGCAAGGTTGGTGACCAAGACAAGCCTTGGGCCCCGCATATATGCTGTGCTACATGTACAACACAGCTTTCACAGTGGTTCAGTGGCAAAAGGCTATCAATGCTATTTGCAGTCCCCATGGTGTAGAGAGAGCCAAGCAACCACATAAAAGACTGTTACTTCTACTTGGTTCCTCCTCTTTCTGGCAGAATAACGAAGCAAAAGAAGTTGAGAATAGTCTACCCAAACATTCCTTCTGCATTGAGACCAGTTCCACATGCTGAGGGACTTCCTATTCCAAAACCTCCAGCAGAATAATTCTCTTGATTCATCTGATGAGGACAAGGGTGAGCCTACCTGTTCTTCTCCTGTTCCATCAGCATGCAGGGATCCAGATATTCACTGTGGTGGATCAAAACCCCACACAGACTAACACAGGAAGAATTAAATGACCTGGTTCGTGATTTGGACTTATCCAAGAACAAGGCAGAATTGCTAGGATCAAGACTCCAACAATGGAAGCTTCTAGAAGAAGATGTCACAATTACTTTCTTTAGAAAGCACCACCAGCAGTTGGAGCCTTTCTTCAGAAAGGAAAGTACTCTGGCATTCTGTTCCGATATTGAAGTCCTCGGGAATGCCTTAGAAATCACTCATGACCCACAAGAATGGGGACTACTTCTAGACTTCTCAAAACTGAGTCTTAAGGCTGTGCTTTTGCACAATGGAAACCGTCTTCCATCTATTCTATTCCTGAACAGCTGTACAAGAGACAAGTGAAGATATCTAAGAAGTAGTCTATGACTTGATTTTTTACAGGTATTAACTGTAGGCCTATTACTATTGGCATGCGTTTTGTGATATAAGCATCAATTTATTGCAGATTACAAAAAAAAAAAACCTAGAGCCAAAATTAGAATTTGACTGTCATATTTGTGTTGAACACATACGAATTGATAGGAAAAGACTTATTTCAGTAACAAGATTTTTGTAAAAATTTGTTGGCCAGTGTTATTGAAGAGACTTTCTTTCCTCCACAGTATGATCTCGGGTCCTTCATCATAAGTCAACTGTCCTTATTTGTGTGGGTTTACTTCTGGGCTCTCAATTCTATTCCATTGGTCAGTGTGTCCATTTCTATCATAAAACCGTACTGCTTTGGTTAATATCACTTAGTATAATTTGAAGTGAGGGAGCATGATATCCCCATTCTTCTTTTTTCCCAGAAATTCCACTAAAAACTATTAGAAATAATAAATCAGCATAGTAATTTACAGGACACAATATCAATATATAAAAATCTGTTGTGTTTTTATAAGCAAACAATGAACTAGAATAGAAAGAATTCAAGAAAACAATCCTACTCACAATTGTATCATAAAGGACAAATGCTTAGGAATTAATTTAACAAAAGAGGTTAAAGACATGTACAATGAAAACTATAATACAATGTAAAATAAAAGAAGACACAAAGAAATGGAAATATATTCTATGCTTATGGATTGTAAGGAATAATGTTATTAAAACAGCCACGTTACCCAAAGTAATATACAGATTCAATGCAATATCTATCAAAATTCCAATGACATTTTTCAAGGAAATAGAACAAAGCTAAAATTTGTATTCAACCCCCAAATATCTCTAATAGCAAAGCAATTGAGTTAAAATTCTTAAGGACTTTGAAATATCCTTTATTTTTGGGTGAACAATCTACTAATTGAATCAAACCTACATTGTTGATAACAACTGTGTCCTTCTAAAGACTTCAGTCTTTCCTTCCAGCTCCTCTACTCAAACAGATGTCTTATAAAATGAGAAAATCCTGACTCATCGATAAACTTAAAATTTTCGTCCAAGAGGGGCTAAAAAAAGCTTCCCTCAAGAGATATCTTCAGTACTGTATTTCTCAAACTATAACAAGCATCAGATTCACTCACGACCTCATTGAAATGTAGACTGTTAGGTGCCCCTGCAGATTTTTATTAAGCAAGTTGCTGAGCTGCACATGAATTTACACTTTTAACAAATTACCAGGTGGTACTGATGCTGTTGACATGGGGACCACACTTTGAAAACCAAAACTCTAACTTATTGCCAAAATACCTACAATTACAGCCAAATGTGGTAGGCTAAGTAGAGAAATATGCCTTCCATTTCTGCAGCCTCAGCACTGGTCATGTAAGTAGAGTAAAAGACCAAAGTTCAGATAATTGCAAATTCAGTAGTAGTACTACTTAGTTTCCCAGTGTCATCCTAGTTTTCTAGAGAATCCTACAATTACAAAATCTGAGAGAGCATATAACTAACTTTGAGTATCTGAAGGCATGACAAATTGAGATATTGGATGAGTAAGACTAGAGTTCACTGGGTTCAATATAGCACTATGAAAAAAGTTAAATGTGACAATATAATAAATTTTTAATCAGTCACTAGCAGTAGCAATTTTTTTTTAATTTGAGGAAAATCTTTGAGATGGTTTTGTAATTTTTATATGCTTCACTACTCAGATTCATCCATTATTATCATAAAGAAAAACTGACTCCTAAGGTTTAAACAAAATGATTTGTAATCACATTTTTTTACATTCTTGGTATTAGGCAGTTTGTTTGGCTATTGTTTTATAAGTATACTGTTTAGGTCATTGATAAAACTCTAAGCAGAAAGTAAATCCCAGATAATTATAAAATATATAAATATCATATAAAAATGATCAATTATACATAAAGTGATTCCATGTCAAGTATATCCCCAAATAATTTTACTAGTACCCTGCACTCTGAAAACATTACTTCCAAAGATAACACTGTAAGGCAGCAAGTGCTGCCTTCTGTTTGGAGGCAGCAAGTACTATCAAAGCTCAAAGATCAAAATAAAACAAACAAACAAAATTGTCATAGAAACATCATTTTTGGGCTCCCTAGTGGCACAACGGATTAAGTCTCAGCACTATGAAGCTATCCGCCGCCACTGCAGCACGAGTTTGATACCCGGCCAGGGAGATTCCCATATGGCATGGCAGACCTCTCCTGCCTCGCCCACTGCTCCCCTCAAGCAGTGTATTTCAGTCAATCTGCCTGTTCTGCTCCCCACTCTCTCTCTGGTGAATCCTTTCATTCCCCACACCTCTGGCCTACACTCCAGCTGTTATGCATAAATAAATAAAACTTTAAAAAAAAAGAAACATCATTTTAAGTGTAGCATAATAATTACAAAATACTTTAGTATGGAATCACAAAGTGAATTTTTCTCTAATACTTTTTGTTGTTAATCCTTGAACAATATGAATCACAAATGAGTTGTATATAAACTAGGGAAAAGAATTGGTAACAAAGGTCAGTAGGGTAGATTTACTTCAATACATATTTTAAATCTAGGCATCTCAGCCATCCTTCCATGCAGTAATGATTTTCCCTGGAGGTGATGCTGAGAAATTAATCTAGGAACACGAGGCCTTAATTCCTTCTTCTGCTGACATTTGTTATCTGACCTCTCCTCCAAAGGAGGTGGAATTTTCCTTTCCCTGGACATGTGATTTTTAGGGTGAACCATATTAAGTTGCCATATTTCACAAATTTTGATCTACAGAAAACAACAATTGGGTGTATCACAATCTGATAATTTATAAAGAACAAGGTTGCATTTTATAATAGCATGATATGTACATTTCTAAACTCATTTCTTTGGATTTAAATTCTTTTTTTTTTTTTAAAGATTTATTTATTTAAGCTGGGGTACAGGCCAGAGGCATGGAGTGGAAAGAAGGCTCACCAGAGAGAGTAGGGAGCAGAACAGGCAGATCAGAAATACACTGCTGAGGGGAGCAGCGGGCGAGGCAGGAGAGGTCTGCCATGCCATGTGGGAATCTCCCTGGCTGGGCTTCGAACTTGAATCACCGCTGCCGACAGCTGCACAGCACAGTGCCCAACCGCTGCGCCACCAGGGAGGCCCTGGATTTAAATTCTTGTAGAAGGAGTTGCTTACAAGTTGCATTAGAATTTTTATAATAAGGGGCCTCCCTGGTGGCGCAGCGGTTAAGTGCTGCGCTGTGGAACTGTCAGCAATGGCGACGCGAGTTCGACGCCCAGCCAGGGAGGATCCCACATGGCGCAGCAGACCTCTCCTGCCTCGCCCGCTGCTCCCCTCAGCAGTGTATTTCCGTCGATCTGCCTGTTCTGCTACCCGCTCTGTCTCTGGTGAACCCTCTCGCCGCCCCACGCCTCTGGCCTGTACCCCAGCTTGTATGTATAAATAAAAAATAAATCTTTAAAAAAAAAAGAATTTTTATAATAAGCAAATTAATTCATGTTTTTTAGCATCCAAGTGACTAATTGACTAGGCTGACTTAAAATACCACTAAGAGGAGGGGGCATTACCCAAGTGCTTTTGCTTCTTCAATTATAAAAATTACTTAATTACATAATTACTTAATGTGATTAATGAGTAAATAATCAACTGCAGAAGTTGAAATATTATAAATTTCATACATAAATGCATAATTTGAAACAAATTTTATTATTATATAATACATAAACACGTAATTTGAAACACTATAAATTTCATACATAAATGGAAAACTAAAATCTTGCAAAAATTCATATTGTACTTTATAACAATAATCTTCAAATATACAGTTCAGACTCACTCTTAGTGTCTGGGATCAGTCAACACAGAGTCACTTTGGGGAAAAGAAATCATAACCGTTAATTCTCTCTTTCATTCTTTTATTCACATATTCATCCAATTAACATTTGTGGAGTGCTTATCTTAAGCCTAGCATCATTCTATCAACTGAGTTTACACTAATGTAAAGACAGGCACATTGTCTTCTCTCAATGTATTAGCATTCTATTCTAACCACATAGCCATTAGAAGAGTGAGAATGGTCTAAACACCCACACAAATATCTGCCTCTTAAGCTACTGGCTACCTGTGCCAAATTTTGCTAGAGTATATCTTACATACTTGTTTTAAATTAGAAGAATAGTTGTAAGAAGTATATTTGATTTGAAAGTGATATATTTTCATGCAAAGTGGATTCTGTAGCTTGACATATAATTTTGTAACTAAAATTTCTTAATAAAAATGTTATTATTTTCATTATGACTATACACTGCCTCCTGCATATTAACAGAATTATGTTTATTCCCAGCTCTTATGTTTAAAAAGAAATTGTCTAGTTTTCTGGTTCTTAATCAGGGGTGATTTTGCTCTTTTCCCTGCTTCTTCAAGTCCCTTCCCCTGCCACCCAGGAACTGGCAATGTCTGGAAACATATTTGGTTGTAACTAGTGGTATCTGCTGAGTAGAGGCCAGGGAAACTATTAAACATCCTACAATGCACAATACAACAACTTACCCCCTCATCACACACACACACACACACACACACACACGAAAAAAAAAATCCCTAATTGTCAATAGTGCCCACATTGAGAAATTCAGCTGTCACTAATAAAAGAGACTATTTTCTTCTCATCTTATTTTTCCTCTGTCTCCACACCTCACTTTTAAAAGTTGAACACCATTGCTTTATCCAACCATCCATTATTTACATTCTCCCAAAAACCATTGTTAAGATATTGTGGGAGATACAAAGATACAGAAAATAGAATATTTGTTCTCTTATTTGTATCTGATTGCAAAAACCTACTTGATGTCTAACTGGAGAATTATTTGATTTTCTGAAAAGGACAAGTAACCAATCCAAACTTTCCTTTGGGTAACCACACCGGGACAACTTTTGTATGTTCTACTCATCGCTCCAGTTCTCTGTACCTTAAGTGGAATGCCATTTTGCACGTGGAAATCTGCTTCTGAATTCTTTGGAAGATAAAAATGTAGTTCTATTGTTCAAATTGCATCAAAGGCAGAACCGTGTGGGGGTGAGAAGGACAGGAAAATACGACCCTTTGTAATCATAATGTGGGGGAAATGTTTGGCTTAATAACAGGTTACAAAATAGAGTTCTTAATCTAAAACGATAAAATTTGAATAGGGGCAAGCTGATACATCAGATCATGAACAAATAAGGCAATATTTATTTGCACTGTATACCCTAGGACAGATGGAACAAGTAACCCTTTCTTGTCTACTCTTAGTGATATTTACACTTGGGCAATACACAGATCCTCCTCATTTGTGACAAAAATGGCAATGAGTCAAATCAGGAAGAGAAAATAACATCAGAATTGGGTGATAAATCCCTATCTGAACAATCAAATATAGGTGTTCTTTGTATTTGACTGAGAAAACAGAGACAAGGAGAAGCTAAGTATGAACAAAGGAAAATTACTATTTTTCCACTGTCAATCACTGCTGTCCATACACCACATGTGTGTATACATGTAGCTATTTATGTGTATGTATGTGTATGCACACATGTGTGTAGACATTAAATTCACATAACTATATACACATAAATATTCTCTCTCTATACACACACATATATATTCTGTATTATCTAGAAACACCCATGTAATGAAGAGGTACCTTGCCTGTCTTTTCTTTAAAGAGCTGATTAAGTGGTTCACAATAGAGCAGTGTGCTATTTGCTCTTATCCTCAATTTTCCTGATGATTCACCTAGAATATGGCTATCTATCTAGAAACAGCTAAAATTAACAGAACAATTTAGAAAACCCACTGAGCTAAAGTTACACGGTGCAGACTAAAAGAGGGGAGGAAGATGGGTGACTCAGGGGATTCTTAATGGAATTTTGAACCTTTCGTTTTCATGCTCCCTCAATTTATGGATGAGGCACTGTTCTCTTGGATATTTCCAAAGTGCATTTTGGGACTACTCATCACTTCAAATTGGAGGAGGCAATATCAGGTATGATGTTTCAGGAGACAGTCAGGACTAGAGGTCAAATTTCTCACTGAATTTTTATCATTTAGAAGCCTGGTTTTTAGGGAAAACAATCAGTGACTCTGGAACAGCATTTGCCCCTGTGCTGGCAATCTCTTCACCTAAATCAGCTCTAAGGTTTGAAGGAAATCCTGAAAATCCGCTGTTCTGATAATGAAAGGAGATACTGAAAATGATCCAGCAATTCCTCCTCAGAGCAGCTGTTTCTCTGGGTATAGGGGTTCTCTAGAATTGTTACACAGGAATCTCCCAGGTTGGGAACTAACCCAGAGTGGGTCATCAATTTTTTAGTGTTTCCCACCCTCCAAATTTGTGTCATAGCACTCGAGTGTTCACAAGGCCTGGAATAATTCAAACATTAAAAAATCTGAGACAGGTATGCTGGGCATTTTTCCAAAATAGATAATCATAAGAATTGGTGAAAACCTTCTCAAGGGCCCATAATCACCCCCATTGTTTCTAGCATTTCAGGGAATAGTGGATAGTAGATGTACTTTTAGTAATAAATGTTCAGTCTTGTTTTTATGGGGACAAGATCTTCCTTTGGTCAGTGACCATAAATTTTCAATGGATCCTGCAGCTAAAATGAAACTAAGAAAGAGAAGTGCTGGGGAGACCTATGAGAAACTATTGTTACCCCTCCACAGGGTCTCTAACCAGTACTTGGTACCAGTACTTGGTGGGTCTCTAACCAGTACTTGGTCTGGAGTTTCTATTGGATAGTACTGCATGAAATAATAGTCAAACTAGGTAAGGACTAAAAATCTATCACTGGATCCAGTCCTGGGGACCATAACAAGTGCAAATTTGGTGGCATAATGGGAACAAGGGAATTTTTGGTGTAGGTTTATGAGATATCAGTTGGGAAAGATACACTTTTTACCACAGAGAGGAGCAGAGAAATGTGGTAGTAGCTACATTGTAAGAATAACCTGTTCATAGGCTAATGGGAATGATCCAGTAGAGCATGTGAGTTTGCTGTTGAAAATTAAGGGGGGGATTGTTGAAATAATGAGTTTGGTTAGAAAAGAAGAGAGGCAATCTAGTGCAGTGGAAACCATGACTTTAGAACTGAGTGGAAATCTTAGCACTTCTCACCACCTCCACTGCCACTAGCCTAGTCAAACCACTATTTCCAACCAGGATGACAGTGATGGTGTCTAACTAGTCTACATGCTTCCATCTTTTATCCCTCTATAAACTATTTTCAACATAGTACTCACAGTGATTCTTTTAAAACATATGTCATATCAGGTCACCCTTATGCTTCAAACCCTACAGTGGACCTCATTTTACTGGAAGAAAAGTGAAAGTCCTTGTAATGGTACACAAGTTCCTGCCTGGTAATGTGTTCTCTATTATGCCTACAATCTCCCCTCCCCTTCCCTATGTTCTCTTCCCCCTCCTCCCTTTTCCTTCTTCTTTCCTCTCTTCCCCTTCCCTTCCCTAATTCCCTCTTCCCTTACCTCTCCTACCATCTCCCTCTCCCCTCTCTATCTCTTCCCCTTGACCTTTTCTTCCTCACCCAAACTCTGAATCTCCTGAATTTTCTTGGAATTCCCAGGCATCCCCCTATTCCCCACCACCACTTACCTTTTGCCTTTGCTTAGGACTCCTCATGTGTCAGATATCCCCTTATTTGACTCTGTCCCTTCAAGTTTTTGTTCATATCTCACCTTTTCAATGAGGCCCACTCTGTCCACTTATTTAAAACTGTAACCTCCTACCTATTACTTATCCCTGTATTGCACTCTACTTTTTCTGTTTTCCACAAATGTTTATTAACTTTTGAACACAATATAATTGATTGTCTTGTTATGTTTAAAGAGCAATTCTTCCCCTTCAGCCCCTGCCCATTAGAATGTGAGTTCCACAAGAGTCATATTCATTACAGTATCTCAAGCTCCTCAGAACCATGCCCATCACATAGTAGGAAGTCAATGATATTTGTGAGATGAGATATGTTTAGCTACCAGAAAAGCCCCTTTTAGCTCTCTGAAGATTTATGAACAAGAAGTCAGAGAGCTCTTTGTGTCAGGTAAATATATTATTCTCCATAAATCTCATCAGGGTGTGCTGCTATGTGGCAACAAATTGATCTGAAAGCTAAAGGAAGTGAATTATATTTTTATCAAACTCTTTAGCATTCGATGCAAAGCTCATTCATCAAATAGTTATAATAACCTTCACATGTGCCTACCATTTACTGATTTATGATTTCATTAAATTAAACCTCCCAATAACATTGGTAAGTAGGTATTATCATCCTCATTTAATTGGTAAAGAAAATGATAGTAGAGGACTTGCATGGAATCCTCAAATTTTCACAAAATTAATAGAGGAACAATTATTAATTACAGACTTTTAAAATATTCCATTTGAGATGCTTCTTAGTTTACCTACATTCCATGGAGAAATAGCACATGCAACACCAAATAAAATAATGAAATATTGAAGGAATTTAAAATTTTTTATCATAAATTTGATAACTTTTATATCAATTTAACTAAACATATATATCTACATACATGTATAAATTTATTGAGTAATTACTTTGTGCCAGGCATGATGTTACATGCTATGCAAATATTATCTCACTTTTACCCTATCTCAAATGCTGTAGGTAAGATAATCCATTTTACAGACAGGAAAACTGAGGTAAAGGAGGTGAAATAATTTGGCCCAGGTTGACAGTAGGGAAGCTTGAAAGTCTAACTGCATAGTCAATGATAATAGGCTTGATTATCTTAAAGAATTAGTACTTAGAAAGATGT
>PVIJ01006055.1:85821-96449 GCA_004024925.1 Scalopus aquaticus
GGGGGGGCGGGGGGTGGGAAGGAAAAGGGCACAGGATGGAATAGAGAAGAGCGCAGGGAGCCATGGAGATGGATCGCGGGTGAGTTGGTGGTGGGCTACCCAAGGGGAATACAAAATGTAAAAGACATAAATAACAATAAAAATATATATTAAAAAATAAAATAAAATATACTCATTTTAATATTAAAAAAAAGAATTAGTACTTAGAGGGAAATAAGTGATTTCTGAGCTATTTTTCTTCATTCCTGGAAAAAGATGACCATTTAGTAGAGGGTCTTTGATTGGTGTCTTGCTTTGGACACAGTGGTTGACCCAGGATAACGCAGGACCCAGGGGCTGGTCCTGGGTGGAGACTGATGAAAATTTTCTATTGTCGTGAGGTTAGTGACATGGGCCTGGCAAAACTCCTTTTCCTTTGGAGCCCCACCTGATACAAGTGCTGGCTCTTCAAACATAAACCTCAGTGGCTCCTCAGATAGGTCATTTCCAACCCAATTCCTGGAGGCTGAGTCCAGCAACATGTGTTAAAAGGCAGACATTTGAATAGAAACCTGCATATTTTAAAATAGGGCTAAAATTTCTTCATTGCTTAAAATGTTTTCTGTCCTTTGCTTTCCTCATCCCTATTGACATTTTAATCTGAGCAGTTTGGAATGGGAGGGTGTGAAGAGATCAAGATAAGATTTCAAATTCAGATTGTATGTATGTACTGATTAAGAGATCGGCATCTAAGAGAGCAATTCAAATGTCCATAAGACCACATTAACTACAATCCAGAAATCTCCTCATGCTCTGAATCTGTCCAGAATATCATAGTACAGATCTAAGCTTCTTGACTATAAAAGAGCTAGACAATACTTCTCATTACTCCTCTTTGCTGGTCTATTAATGTTGGAGGAGAGGAGGGCACACTTCTAAGAGATAAAAATACTACATGTAACTGTGTTTCTGGAATTTTATTCCATCAATCAGTGTTATAGACATTCTGCATTTTTCTAGGTTTATCAATAATATGAAGAGACAGAATAATCTCTTTCATTTGAGGTAATGAAATAGAAAGCAGATTCACTAAGACTAACAATCTAACACTAGGACACACTCATTCCTTTAAGTGATTTTCAGAATAGTTTCTTTCTGAATGCTGATTTTTTATTGGGTTACTCTATTAAAATCCATCAGACTCATCTTGATTTCTTTTAGACACTGGTCATTTGTTCGATTCATTTAATAAACATTTTGTCAAAGAAGTAGTGTGGGATAGACACTTATGGGAGCCTTCAGGGATAGAAACATGAGTTCAATCCAACTCCTACCCTGAAGGCTCTCGCAGACCCATGAGAAAGCAATGACTATAATAGGTAATTATTCTTTGACTCCACAACTACAGTGATAGGCATCGTAATACAGAACTGTGCCTTGCAGGTTTCTTTAAAACCAGACAAGTTCTTCTGCCCATGAAACCAAACCAGAAACTCTTACTGCTGTGTGCAAGACTGTTTATCAAAGTTTACAGTATAATGCAGCCACACTATATTAATCTCAATAACAGAAATGAAAAAAATACCACTAATACTACAGGTCTAAAAAAGCATCAAATCATTACATAAAATGTGGGATTACTCCATTATCTAGCCATACTTTTTAAAATAGCAATTTACAAATGTGCTTTATTTTTTCACTCTGTAATGACCAAGTTTTAGTCAATTTTGCAGTCTATTTCTTCTGAATCACAATAGATTTTTCTGTCTTTCTCTTCCCGCTGGCCTGTATACTGAAAAATTCGCATTTATACTTATTTATTCAGAATGTTGATTTGCTTCTTTCTGCCTGAATTTTTAGTGCTCAAATATTATTTTTATGGATGCCTTTCACCAACACTGGTTGGCAAACAAGTCAAATCCTAACACTTCTGAGTCACCAGCTGAAATAGTGCCACCCTTTGTTAGTACTGCCCTGGTGAGGCAGGGTAGGGAGGGCTTGGGGTCTAAGTGTACACTGACAGCAGCCTTCTGTTCTCTGTCGGAGAAGCATGAGTTATATCACTGGGAAAATAAGTTCCTGTATTTTCCTTCTTTCTTATGGAGGCTGCTGGAGCAGGTGAAAAGAAAGTGAAATTTCAAATGTTGACAAGTTCTTGGCAAGGAAAGGATACTCTGTAGATTTGTCTGGGAGATTTTCTTGATAAACTCAGTGTGCTTAGATGTATACCGACTATGGTTCTGCATTTCTTTGCATAATCAAGTACAGCTGACCCTTGAACAATAAGACTTGGAGCTGCACAGGTCAACTTACACTTTTAGAGGTGGATTTTTTTGTAAACAGACAATGTAAACTTGTAGTAACAGTAAATACAGTACAGAACTGTAAACATTTTCCTTATGACTTTCTTAATAATAATTATTTCCTCTAGCTTACTTTATTGTAAGAATACAATATGCAGTACATATACAAAATATGTGTTCATTGACTGTTTATCTGCAAGTATTTCAGCCAACAATGGGGTATTAGTAGTCAAGTTTTGAGGGAGTCAAAGTAAATGTGCATTTCAATGCATGGGTGCTGGCACCCCTAATCCCTTGCCTCATTCAAGGATCAGCCAAGAGACTTGAAATTTCCAGTGCTCCCTGGAGGGAGGAGGTCAGACCCATAAAATAGAATGCACGTGGATGGAGCTAGAAGGGATTATGCTCAGCAAAATAAGCCGGAAGGAATAAGAAAAATATCAAATGGTATCACTCACAGGAAGACTATAAGAGAACCAAACGAGAAATCAGAAGGAGAAAATAGCACACAAAACATAAACAAAAGCAAAAACAAGCAGGCAACCACAAATAAGAGACATTCTATAGGGGAGGAGGAGGAAGAGAGACCAAAATAGGGGAGAAGAGTACAAGGGACTATGGTGCTGGTTCATGGGTGAATCGGTGGTGGGAAACCTACGGGGATACACAATAATGTAAAGAACATAAATTAAATTAAAAAAAGAAAAAAAAAGAATGTATGGAGGGGGAAGGCAAACTAGTGGAAGGCAGAAGGCCTGGAAGAAAGACCACCACAAGAAATGAACACTTGATAAAGGTCTTAAAAGAAAAAAAGACACCATTAACATCCACGTTGTAGTTTTCAGTCACATCATAGTGTAACTGCCTCAAATACCACAAACCTCTGTTAAAGGTACAAACAACCTTGTGTTTCAGGTTGTTTAGGAACACAAAAGTAAAAGGATCTACTTTTTACTTTTGCACATTGTGGTCATCTTGGAGCAGAGAAGAGACAAGCAATGGAACAAAAACACAGACTTCAATGGGAAAGAAAATTAAAGCAAGCACTAAGAGAAAGGTAATTCCAAGGATATCAACCTGGGGTTGATATCTGTGTGAATGTATGAGTGTGAGTGTTTTGATGTGTTTTGAAAGGTTGAAGATGTGGGGTTTCTTACTATATGTAGAATGGAGCTTGAGCAATTTTAATTAAACACTGCAAAATTAAGCCAGAATTCTAAAGAATTTGGAGGTTATGAGGTCAAAAAAGCTTGAGTTACACAATGAACATGTTTCAGGTCAGATGGTGGTCCTACATATAAACTATTCTTTTACTAGATATTTTTTGTTGTGTGCTTGTTTTAGAAATTGGGTAATTCAGATGGTTTGAGTTTCTAGTAATGAAGCCAAACTTTGAGTTCATCTTTCACTGTACTTCCCTTGGTGCAGATGAATGTTTCATGCTGAAGACAGGGCCACGCTAGAGTGTTAGTGAAGGGTCAGTGCAAAGCTTCACCTTCTTACAAGTCCTTGAAAATACCTCTACTTCCTTCTGATCCAAGTCCCTGCTTCTGCATCCCAGTTATACTGCAGTGCAGTATAACTCACCATATAATATTTAGCAAAAGTGTTGGCTTTTCACAAACATTTTTATGTTCTTTACGCAGAATTAGATCTGAGAATGGTACTGGCCTGTAATTTGTGGGGGTTCAATACAAAATGAGAATACAGAGTCCTGTGTTCAAACGCTGTGAAGAATGTCAAAACAACAACCAGTCTAGGAGTTTCACTAAGTGCAGGTCCCTATGCAAATGCAGTTTGCATATCATGAAGTTGGCCTTACCAAATTATTCTTTTTAAAAAGGACCATATAGAGATTGTATAAAATAAATTTTTATTTGCTTCTCATTACATATCGACTGTCAAGCTAAATTCAACACAATTCTACAAAATGTCAGGGATTACATTCCATGGATATAACCCCCTTTGTGACTCTGAAACATATTATTCATATCCCCCAACACAAATGTTTTTGTTTCAATCCATCAAGATTGTTTATATAAGGTCCTTGCTCAACATGCAGTACACCCGATAAATGTTTAACAGTAAAAACATCTATTCTTTTCAATCTTAATAAATTAAAAGTTTCATTAAAATCCCTAGGTAGTGGCAAATAGAGGGGAGAAAGATGGGGGGAAAGTTAAATTTACCGTATGGTAAATACTTAGGCATGTAAAATTCTGAATGTACACAGTACTATCTGGGAACTACAGTATTTTAAGGCCTTCCCTCAAGACAAGGATTATATATGGTATTTTGTAATAAAATCAATGATGCTATTCTACAGTCATCCCAGGTCAGGTAGGTTCATCATCGGTTCAGGCAGCTTGAAAGAGAACCTTGAAGCCCTTGGCATCATCCCCGCAGGTTTTCTAATAGTATGCAGGGGAAACAAGCCAGCAGGGCAACAGCAACTTGGGCCCCCCTGCGAATCCCTATATGCTCTCTCCTCTTAGCCTTTGTCTGACGCTCTCCCCCACTCTCCACCACACTCCACCATATGGCCTTCTGCTGCCCCATTGTCTGTGACCCACCCTATATGCTCAGCCTCCAGGCTCAGGTGCGCCCACTCACACACACCCACACCATACTCCAGGTGCTGCCATCGGGCATGCATGTAAGCCCACAGTTGTTGATTATAGATGCTAATGGCAGGAGTGCAGAAAATATCTGATAACTTCCATTTACCCTATAGATGTTAAATATACTTCAGTTCTATCTTTCAAGACATATCTGCAAAGCAATCAGAAAATGGCTTTTTTCACCGCCAGAATGTCTTTCCAGTGAGTGTTAAGTGCAGCTGCTTCACGCTGGCCCCACTCAGACCAATGTTCCCTCTGCTCCCTGGCAGTGGCCAGTTAATGCTCAGAGTTCCCTGTGTCATACAGATACTGGGTTCTGGTTTTGGCATTTCTTTCATCATCTTAGTTGATCTACCGTGTATGACAATCTGATGATAGTGCAAGTCTTGTCAAATCAGCTCTAAAATGTGAGCATTATTTTTGTAGCATTCCTCAGGTGGCCAGAAACTCACTCTAACCGACTGCTTTAATTCAGTGATTACCAGCAACCCAGCTGACACCTATTGACTCATTTTTCCTCAATGCCTATGATGTGCCAGGTTCTATATTAGACATCTGTACCTGCATTATCTGAAAGCTAGAAATATTTGGGCAGATAATGTAGAGTCTTATGATAAAGAATTCAAAGTAAGTGTATCAAGATTCTGAAATAAAAGGGTATTTAAATAAAACTTACACCATATTTTAAAACTATTGGAAATTTAGAAATCATATGAATTGTTCTTTGAAAAACTATTCTTTGTATGGTACTGGGAGCAGAGGGGAGTTGATATCTATGATGCAGATTTTACTCATTTATTTCCAGGAAAATATACCAGATGTGTTCTCATGGTCTCTGGGCTTGAATCATTTTCTACCATTTACATTTCTCCTTTCAACTGATTAGCAGGTGAAACTGGTATAAAGCCCTTGAATAAATATTTCGTATATAAGTGGGACTGATTTACTAGGATTTAGTAAAATCAGATCTCCTAAGGGCTCTCACAGCTAAATTTTCTTCAGAAGCACCATCAGTGATGTTGATTATACCTCTTCACCCTGGAATCTATAGCACATACCAATTTTGACTTGATTTTATTTAAATTTTACCTGTTTCTTCACAAGCTATTTGGAATAAAGCACCACAGACCATGACAAATAGGTAACTGCAGAACACATTGACTTTACTTCCTAATCGACTTGCAAAGGTCAGTTCAGGGTAGCGACTGACAACGTCGTAGGGCTCATTTCCAACAAGGAAAGCTGGGGAACACTAGGTAAGTGGCAGATTAATTAAGTGATTTCTTGAAGGAGTGGCAGTGTCTTCTATAAAAGAAAAGCAGAACTGCTTCTGGGTAGCAGTAGGGGCAGGGGCTGGTAGTGAAGGTTAAGCAGAATATAGAGGTGTGGTCAACAAGGACTAGAAGAAATAGCATGTCTGGACTTTACAAATATCTTTGAATGAATTCTATACATGAGCTGTTTACAAGCTGAGCCACATTAATATGGTGAAAATAAGTGCAACTACTAAAAGACAGAATGGATGAGCTAGAAATAGAGAAACACAAGAATGTTAGACTACCTCCTGACAACTGAGTGAGATTACATAGTAGAATTTCTAAGTTCACAGCTATGTCAGTTAGGAAACTTTGACTCTGAAAGACAGAAGACTCAATTCCAACTGACTAATGTGCAATGGAGTGTACTGGGCTACTTATCTGATGTCCAAAAGTAATTTGGATTTCAGGATCAATTAAATTGTCTGCAGTTCTCTTACTTTTTCCCTCTCTGCAAGCTGTCAGATTCATCCTTGGACTAGGAATAAGATAGTGGCAACTGCTTTAGGTGACCTATCTTATATGACAAATTCACCACAAAGGGAGAGAGGATTGTTTCTTGAAGTTCTTCAGCAACAGTATAAAAGAAAATTCCTAGAATCTTCTTTAATTTCACTTGCCCATATTGCGTCACGTGCCCACTCCAAAATCAATCATTGGCAAAAGAGAGGGTATTCCCTCTTGTTAAACTTACTGGCCCATCTCTGGTTAGTCCGGGGTCTCAAGGGGCTGCATGAGAGCTCTACTATCTCACCCTGGACTATTCTTCCACTACAGGAACCAACATTATATTTGAGAATATTTTCGTAGCATATTTTGTAGTGAAGCTCTCTCTATTGTAAGAAGGAAAAAAACAAGGATTTCTTTAGAAATAAATTTTTCTTTCTCTTATAATGTACTTTATTCTTTTATTATGGAAATTATATTACTTCCTTTAGAAAACTGTAATACAGAAAGGCATTAA
This sequence comes from Scalopus aquaticus, assembly GCA_004024925.1. NCBI lineage: Eukaryota > Metazoa > Chordata > Mammalia > Eulipotyphla > Talpidae > Scalopus > Scalopus aquaticus. The sequence continues at coordinate 93,005 of PVIJ01006055.1, forward strand.
GAGAAAATAAAGTTTTATGCAATTTTTCATCATCCTTAACATTCTGAAAAGCTCTTGCTACTCTGATTTCTGAGCATATTTGTTTATCCCATATTATAGTGGTTGTTAATGACAGAAACCCATTTCAAACTGATTAAAGCAAAAATGAAAATTTAGATAAAGCACAGTGGGAATATTCTAGGGAAGCACGTGGGCGATAGAATAATATTTGGAACCAGTATTTGAAACTGGAAAGGAAGTTAAGGATGTAGGGAGTAGAGGTTCCATTCTCTCTTTTCATAACCTGCCTTTCTTTGCTTTGGCATGTTCACCCTTGGCCCCATTAACTATGGCAAAGGAGTACTCACAGGGCTACTGAGGCCCAGCCTTCAGTGTAGGTGACAGGTTACTCACCAGAGAAAGAAAACCATTGCCACTTAGAGTTTGTACTCTAGTGACAATGTTGGTAAACTAAAAGTAACAAAAGTTAGTAAACCAAAGTTTACTACTGTACTACTACTGCTGTTGCTATTATTACTGCTAATACTACAGAGACACAAAACATACCTACCAAAAACATATAAATGTCTTGAAGATAATCTCAAACATGAAGTTATATAAACTGCCTTTGAAAGTCTCTCATATATATACATATATATATTTTTTTAAGATTTACTTATTTATGCATACAAGCTGGGGTGTAGGACAGAGGTGTGAGTGGGGTGAGAAGATTCACCAGAGACAGAGTGGGGAGCAGAACAGGCAGATTGACTGAAATACACTGCTGAGGGGAGCAGCGGGCAAATCAGGAGAGGTCTGCTGCGCCATGTGGGAATCTCCCTAGTGAGGGATTGAATTCATGCTGCAGTCTGGATAGCTTCATAGTGCTATGACTTAACCCACTGAGCCACCAGGGAGGCCCCTCTCCTATATTATTATAATTGCTGCCAAACACCAACTTCAGTCGCTGTTTAATATCCCTTCTAATGGAAATTCTATAGCTTAGGTCTATCATGATTTAGATGGAGAATCAGTTTAGAAATTTCCCAATTTTTAATTATCATAAATAATGCTTGACTAGACATTTTTGTAAAATTATGCAAAGTATTTTGATAGATAATGCCAAATTGTTTTCCAGAAAAGTTGCACTAATACTTCTTGCAGCCCTGTCTGAGCAGCATGTTCTCATTTTGTAGAGCCTATCTTTGATAATATGATATCTAATAATCCAGAAATTTTCCTTTCAATTAATTATATCATCATAGCCCAACAACTTTCCAGGAGCTATAGAACTTTGGCTGTTTTTAAAGTAGAATTCTCAGAAATTGCCTGTTCCCTTATTCCACCTAGCAAGGAGGTCTGTGTTCCAGTCTCCCTTTCCTGAAAGCCTGGGACCATCAGGCATTGGAGGTTAGTTGAGTATTATCCTTCTAGTCTAGGAGTAGCTACAGTTGAGAGGAAAGTTCTTCTGTTTTAGCTTGTGAACCTGGGATGAAATGAGCAGGAACTGAGTCCTTAATGAATGCTAAGTCAGCTTGAAAGTAAATTCTCCCAAACCAATTACTAATCAAGAGGAAGTCAAGGTGGGAAGCCAAAAAGGGAGAGAATCAAAGAGGGTAGGAAGAAATTGGAGGCAGGGTCTCAAATGTCTGAAGGAATCAGGCAGGTCCAAGTGCTGGAGCAGCTTGGTGCATAGGCTGCAGCTGTCTGCACAATCCACGTTCTACATAAAGTTGCAACTTCTCAGCTGCAGCCATTGTTACCCATCGAGACAGCTTTGAGTGCTGAGATTCAAAATCTCTTTGAAAGAAACCATAAATGCAGATTTTTATAGGTCTCCTAATTTTTAAATATTGTTTCATATTTAAAAAATCTGTTTTGGCCACATATGTCTACTGTTTAGATACATACACACGTTTGTGATCTCTGATCTAGAAAAATAATAATAAAGCTGAAATGTATTTCCTCTTTGGATCTTTTGTTGTTTTCATGGCAATTGACACACTATTACTGGAAATATTTAAAAGTTTCCAGAAGGGACAGTTGAAAGTCAGGCAAATCTGAAACTGGTTAGCAGTTTGAATGGGAAATGCTCTTGTCTATAAGTAGAAAGACCCTTACAAAGGATGAATAAATGAATGGAGAACCTCCCTTTTATAGCAGAGAAGGGAACTTGGTTGAAGTTAAACCTCAAAAAATAGTGAGTATTGTTACATTTCTATGCAAGGAACACATCTCTGTAAATGAATGAGCATCTGAAATAATGTGCTCAGGTAACATTGATCAACTGTGAGATCATTACTGACTTAAAAAGGCCCTAATCTGTAGTATCTTGGTGTGCTGAATTTGAACATAACCCTGAAAATTTTTTATTAGCTCTCGTTTTGAAGATATTTCATATAATTCATTTTATACGTTTCACCGTGTAAATTTATCCAGTAGGATTGCAACAACATTCCAAATCAGCCTAGAATGATGTAATATCGCATTGCATTGCATAACATCATCATGCACACATCATCCATAGTCGATTGCATCATTTTCTGATGCAATGCAATACTACTGCCAGGTGGCTGCTGAGGTAAACTGACGTCAGCAGTGCACTATAGAAAGCCCTATCAGAAAGGTTGAGCCTTAAAAATATTTCAGACTTTGTGTAAGACAGTTGAAGCTACTGTTCCATAGAACTGTTAAGAATTTATCCATTTTGGCACAGTACAGAACAGTCATGCCTCAAAAGCGCATTAATAGCATGAACAATTTCTGCTCTATTTGTGGGAAAGTGACATTTGCCAACCAGAAGAAAAGTGTCACTTCTCAAGTGAAGAAGGCTTATCATCTTGACTTCGGATGCAAGGTTAATGATCAAGACAAGCCATGGGCCCTGCATGTATGCTGTGCTACATGCACAACACAGCTTTCACAGTGGTTCAGTGGCAAAAGACCATCATGTATCTGTTGGCCATTTGCTTTTCTTCTTTGGAGAAGTGCCTTTTGAGCTCTTCTGCCCATTTTTTGATAGGGTTATTGGCTTTGTTTTTGTTGAGTTGTGTGAGTTCCTTGTAAATTTTTGTTATCAGTCCTTTATCAGATGTATTGTGTGCAAAGATCTTTTCCCAGTTGGTAGGGTGTCTGTTAGTTTTGGTTAATGTCTCTTTTGCTGTACAGACGCTTTTTATTTTGATATAATCCCATCTGTTTATATTGTCTTTCACTTCCTTCGCTTTGAGGGATATGTCTTTCAAGATTTTGCTGAGATGTATGTCATGTAGAGTTTTGCCTATATTTTCTTCTATACGTTTTATGGTTTCAGGTCTTACATCCAGGTCTTTTATCCATTTTGAGTTGACTTTTGTGCAGGGTGTGAGGTAGTAGTCTAGCTTCATTTTTTTGCATGTGGCTGTCCAGTTTTCCCAGCACCATTTATTGAATAGACTGTCCTTGTTCCACTGCATTTTCTTTGCTC
>PVIJ01006056.1:0-53099 GCA_004024925.1 Scalopus aquaticus
TGTTTTTGTTGAGTTGTGTGAGTTCCTTGTAAATTTTTGTTATCAGTCCTTTATCAGATGTATTGTGTGCAAAAATCTTTTCCCAGTTGGTAGGGTGTCTGTTAGTTTTGGTTAATGTCTCTTTTGCTGTACAGAAGCTTTTTATTTTGATGTAATCCCATCTGTTTATCTTGTCTTTCACTTCCTTCACTTTGAGGGAGGTGTCTTTCAAGATTTTGCTGAGATGTATGTCATGTAGATTTTTGTCTGTATTTTTTCTGTACATTGTATGGTTTCAGGTCTTACATCCAGGTCTTTTATCCATTTTGAGTTGACTTTTGTGCAGGGTGTGAGGTAGTAGTCTAGCTTCATTTTTTTGCATGTGGCTGTAAAGGAGCATAAGAAATTAATAAGAAATTCACAAAAATCAAGTCGACCATTAAACTAAAAAATTAAAAATATTTAATCAAAGACAATTTTTAAAAGTTATATTTTACATCTATTTTGAAGCTAATGATTTTTAATATAATATTCAATGTATAAAAATCAAAGAAAAATGTGTAAAAATGCATGTAAATCAGTATATCCTATCTTGGGACTGAGTTGAATACATTAAAAAAATATATATTTTAAAATAGAAATTCTACCTCTAGAAAGTTATCCAGTAGACAATCAAGTATGTGACCCTGTAAATCAGGAATTATGAATAAGGATGTTCATGACAGTGTTATTTATAAGAATAACAAATTGGAATAACCTGAATTTTAGACATGGTATTGACTAACTAAATTACAGTAGAGTTTAATAGCCATAAAAAACCATGTTGCTGAAAAAGATAAGATGGCAATTAGTTTGTAATTCATTGTTCATTTAAAAAACTTGGCTACTCAGCTCTTATAGAATATATTCTATTTTTGTTAAAGATGTGAACAAAAAACTTGGCAACATACTTACATGTTCATAGTGATTTTATCTGCAATTATGGATAATTTTAAATGTCTTCCACATACTAAACGGTATTTTCTAATTAGTCTACAGAACACATATGCACTGAAAAATTGGTGACTGTTAGTAGTTTCAAAAGGCATGTCTCCAAATTTCAGTGCATCCAAAAATTGATTTTTCAAGTTAGCAGTGCCATCTGCTGATCATCTGGGAGTATTTCTTCAAAATAAGAAAACGTTCAGAACTCAGCAAAGTTGGTAATTATCACAATTAAACATAATGAGATACTGATGATGAAAAGGAGCATATAAGAAGAAATCTTGTGAAATTTACTTAGATTAAATCTGATGACTGATACCATTAAAACAGTTTTCAGAATCTGAATATGGACTCCACCCTTTTATTCCTTCATTTTATACAAGTTTTATCACCAAAATTTATAGTCATCCCTTTTCATAGAAGTGATAAAAGAGAAAAAGCAAATTCTAGCCAAGTGTATCTGCTAGCCAGCAGATTGTAATGAAAAGTTCCAAAACTCAAGGTAAAGCCATAAATGGGAAAATGAGTAAAATCAGAGTTGGGACAAAAATAAACATGAAACAAATAAGAAGAGATTACCTAGGGCATTGTCGTGATGAAGGTTGTGGTAGTGGACCCCTCGGATGTGGGGGAGTGAACAGCTGGCAAGAAGATGGATGTAATAACCTAGGGGCAACAATAAGAAACAGAGGACTTTATAATGCTATCATAATGAGCTTACCTTTTTCCAGTTTTGTCCACATTGGTATAATGAAAGATTTGTAAACTGTGCTCTCAATTCCAGGTACATGACCTTTAAATAATTCCCAAATCTATCCATCCTGTCAATAAAAAAAAAAAAGTAGTCTAGCTAACCTTGTAGTCTTTATTCACAATCAACCCATGCTCAAGAAGTGCTTCATTTTAGCAACTCTAAACCACCTTTAAAATAATCATTGATAGGGCCTCCCTGGTGGTGCAGTGGGTTAAGTGCGGTGCTGTGGAGCTGTCAGCAGCTGCAGTGCTAGTTCGATGCCTGGCTGGGGAGCTTCCCACATGGTGCAGCAGACCTCTCCTGCCTCACCCGCTGCTCCCTTCAGCAGTGTATTTCAGTTGATCTGCCTGTTCTGCTCCACATTCTGTCTCTGGTGAACCCTCTCACCACCCCAAACCTCTGGCCTGCACTCCAGCTTGTATACATAAATAAATAAATCTTTTAAAAAATAATCATTGATAACCCTATTTAGTCTCGAGATTAAAAATCACTTTAATTATCTTACATAACCCATCTTTCACTTTGTGAAAAGTTCAACCATATTTAATCTCCTGCCATATCACTGCAACTGTCCATATCGCCTTTTTAGCTCAGAATCATTAGTAGTGATTTTGGTATCTCAATAGCAATTTCTTTATGAGTATAATCCTGAATAAAGTTAGTTTTAATTAAGTTGATGTCACTATATTAAAATCCAACACTAAAAATTATACTAGGGAAACTTGGAGACACCCATACATGACAATAGTAGAAATTCATATAAATTCAATCCTCCCAACATGTCCACTTTTACTAAAAAAAAAAAAAAAAAAAAAAAAGCCAGAAGAACAAATAAAGCCATGCAAAACTCTAGTAAAAAAGAAGCCTCCCTGATGTTACAAGGGATTGTCTCAGCACTGTGACGCTTTCAGCAGCCACTGCAGCACAAGTTCGATCCCCAGCCAGGGAACTTCCCACATGGCACAACAGACCTCTCCTGCCTTGTGCACTGCTCCCCTCAGCAGTGTATTTCAGTTGATCTGCCTGTTCTGCTCCCCACTCTGTCTCTGGTGAATCCTCTTACCCTCCCCCACATTTCTGGCTTACACCCCAGCTTGCATGTATAAATAAACCTTTTTTTTAAAAAAAAAGAATGTTCAAACTTCAAATTAGAAAAAAATACAGTGAACTATCTCTCACACTCCTGACAGAAGTGTTCATGGAGAGCCAGAGCAGGCCATTAAAAACTGCATGAAAGGAAGACTATTTGGGTATCATACTGATCTAAAAATCATTCCCAGAGAAAGAAAATCACCCACCAGCATGGAGCCTCCCTAGGGCCAGGGCTCTGAATAGGTACAGCTTCTGTTCAATGTCTTGGAGATAATCAGTCTGTACCAGGAGAGATGGTCTGTGAGGGTCGTTTGGGGACTTGTGGCAGATTCTGCATGGCACTGGCCCTCAAAGCAACTCTTCCCCTGGCAGGCCACACACTTGGCATTTCCAAGACCTGATGCAGAGCCTGGCCCTCACCCATCTGCTCTCCTTGGGGTCCACTCACTCTGGACTGAGTCTCTACCTAGCAGTTTGAGGCCACAGTTGCTTTAATTTCTAACTCTCCTTGAGCCAGCAAAGATGTTAAGAGGTTTTGTTTCCATTACAGGGAGCCACTGGAATGCTCCAGAATAAGGACTTCTCTACCTATATGCATGAATGCCAGAGGTATTGTTGCGACAGAATTCAGGGAAGCAGGCATCCCTCAGAGAGGAGGAGGGAAGGACTTTATTTATATCGGCGGGCTCAGAGGAGATCCTTCTCCAAAGTCTGAGCCCTGAGCAACTAGGTTACGGAGTATTTATTGACTAAATCATGGGGTACAGTCAGCTGGGAATGCATGAATCAGGGTGGCTGTGGCCTTGAGAGCACTTATCAGTTGTTTCCTCAAACTTTTAGTCTACAGGCTATGTCCCAACTTCAGCTAATAAAGTTGGGACATTATGACCTGACTCAGGTCAGCCTGACATTTTCTACTTCAGTATGACACTCAGGGTTTGGTAAGAGAAAAGACTTTAATGCAAAGCCTGATCAGCAGGAGGCAGGAGTCCCAAGATTCAGATATACCTCCCACCCCCAGACCATGGGAATGGGCCTGCATATAACATTTTGGGAAGCAAGGCTTGTGAGAACAAGAGAGTTGAACCTCATTGGCTGGGGGCACAAGAATGTGGGTTTGCAAGAGATGGTTGGGCGAAGTGGCCTGGGGGGAGAGAGGAACGCGGAGTTGGCTGCAGGCCATGGTGGGGATGGGCTCTGCTCCACATACGGGCTGGTGGTCCGCGCCTTTGCGTGTGTGACTGTCTTATGGACATTCACTGGGCCCAGGTTGCTAGGTTTCCTTTGTCTGGAGAAGCAGAACTGCTCAAGTTAGTTAATAAAGCAAGTCTGGAAAGCAGAAAGCAGAAAGATGGTGACTGAAGCTTTGGCAGAGAGAATGCAGGACTACTTTGGGGATGAGTTCCAGCTTGGGAGTGCTGGTGTAAGGACAGTTCTGCCCACAGAGCCCCAGATGACCCTTGGCCAGGCTATGTGGTGGAGCAGAAATGGCCAGAACAGTGGATGTTTGTTCTCCATGGGAAGCAGAGGATTCAGAGTCCGGGTACCCCCGATCACCCCTCCCTTTCCTCACAGGTGAAGCATCAGGGGACTTGTTAGTATGTGTTTTTATTTTTTTTAAAAGATTTGTTTATGCATACAAGAACTGGGGTGTAGGGTAGAGGAGTGGGGGATTTACAGGATTCACCAGAGAGAGTGGGGACCAGAACAGGCAGATTTACTGAAATACACTGCTGAGGGGAGCAGCGGGCGAGGCAGGAGAGGTCTGCTGCACCATGTGGGAAGCTCCCTGGCCGGGGATTGAACTCGTGCTGCAGTGGCTGTGGGTAGCTTCATAGGATGACCCTTACTTAACCCGTTGCGCCACCAGGGAGGTCCAGCATGTGTTTTTAAACTCACAAAATGTTTTATAATTTAACTTTTACTTGGTGTTTAATGGACTTGCCACAAGAAAATGAATGAATAAATCATTTTAAATTAATGATTGTTGTTGTATTTTATAATGGTATTGAATTTATAGATCTTTTGTTGGACATTCCTTTTAGCTTACTTAATTCTTTAAGGCTTCCCTGTTATAAAAAAATGTTTTGGTGAAAAAATTATTCTCAGGATTATTTCTTTAAAAACATTATGTTATAATCAGGGAAATGCAAATAAAAACCACAATGAGATACCACCTTATGCCAACAAGAATAGCACAGATTGGAAAAAAAAAAAAAAACAGGAAACAACAAATGTTGGTGAGGATCTGGAGAAAAAGGAATGCTCCTGCATTGTTGGTGGGAATGCAAACTGGTCCAACCTCTATGGAAAGCTGTATGGTGGTTCCTCAAACAACTAAAAATGGAGCTTCTATATGACCCAGCAATTCCACTTCTCGTAATATACCCAAAGGACACAAAAACATTAATCCACAAGGACACATGCACACCGATGTTTACTGCAGCATTATTTACAGTAGCTAAGATATAGAAACAACCCAAATGTCCAAAAATTGATGACTGGATCAAGAAGATGTGGTACATTTAGACAATGGAATACTATTCAGCAAACAAAAAAGATAAACACATGTACTTTGCAGCAACATGGATGAAGCTAGAAGGGATCATGCTCATCGAAACAAGCCAGAAGGAAAAAGAAAAATATCGAATGGTTTCACTTATAGGAGGAATATAGGGGAACCAAATAAGAGACCAGGAGGAGAAAATAGAACAGAAAGCAAAAACAAAAACTAGCAGGAAATCATAAATAAGAGACATTCTGCAGGGGAGGCAAAGGAAGAAGGACCAAAATCGGGGCAAAAAGAGCACGAGGGACTACGATGACAGTTCATGGGTGAATTGGTGGTGGGAAACTCATGGGGAATACACAATAATGTAAAGGACATAAATAAAAATAATAAAAAATAAAAATATTTTATTACCAATATATTAACGACCAAAAACAAGTTGCAAAATTGCAGTGAACTAAAAAATAGAAAGATATTACAGACTATTTCTAATATAAAGAGTGGCAACTAATATCATTATTATCACTGCCTTATTCTTAGTAGGAATTTTATGTGATAGCACACATGAAAAATTTTCATAAACTATGACTGTCCAAATATTAGTGACTAATGTTACGGTCTGTTACAATTACCTAGTTTCTTCTGTAGGTGGGAAGAGATGGATAATACATTAGGTCTTGGGAATTTTGTCTTGATCTACTAAGATATTTGACTCATAAACTCTGTCCAAGAAATATATCAAGCCTGAACATTCAGCTTCCTCTAAAGTAAGGACGACTGAGTTTTTCATTTGAAGTCTCACAGAGGTAAGCGTACTAGTCACTGGAGGGCAGCAGAGACAGCGTTTTAATTCACAAACGTTACTTACGGTCATTGCCAATGGATGGATTTATTCATGCGCACATGAACCTTATTTATGTACAATGCATTCTCCTTTCATTATGAACAAAGTCATATGTGTAAACATTTTCAGGAATTATTTCTATTGTGAAAGAACATTTGACGGCAATTCTCTTTGAATTCACACTGTATCTAGCATGGATTGAAACCTACATGTTTTTGCATATGATAATTGAGAAGTAATGAATTTACAACATTTTAAAACTAGCAAGAAGCACAGCATACCCATATTTACCTCTCTCTCTCTGTCTGTCATCTTTTCTGTTCTTTCCTGTGTGTAAAATGTGTATTGGTTTTCTTTTTGACCTGCTGACAATGAAAGAATAGGAAAATACAGATGATTAAAATATGAAGATAAAGTAATAACATAAGTAACTGTCTGCATTTTGATGCAGTTACTTCCATTCAAATATGTATAGATATTTATTTATTTAGTTTACTGACTGGATCTTGGAATCTATAAAGCTTTAAAATCACGCTGTAACAGTAGCATGAAATACCCATACCAATAAATGTTTTTAAGATACCAATGAAATAAAACTTTAAAAAGTAGATTACTCTGGAGAAATAATGGGACTATACTTGAAGGGAGAAAAGAAATGCTGTCCAAAAATTAGCAATGATGTGAGAAAATACATTAAAAAACAACTATATTTTACAGTTCAAAGCAATTTATCCAGATTAACACAGTTCTCATTGCTTTAATAAAAGCATATTTATTTCTTTAGGTTAAGTAATTTTTGCTTCCTATCATGCTTTCAAAAAAAGGATTTAAATTACCTTCGGACTAACCTTGTATTTTGAGTCATGATACCTCAAACCTAGAATAAGCACTTAATCTTGATAGGAAGGATTGGGGCAGTGCTGATGTCAGTACAGTTATTGCTTTAGCAATAAACTATATTTAAAAGATCTGGGAGAAAAAAGGGAGTATTTTCAGATGTGTGCATTTAATATCAAGTATTTCAATCCATGTGGTCAAGTAGTGAGGCTGAAGATAATTTCTCTTGCTTTGCACACTTGCAAATAACCTCAAAAATAAATGGGAAGAATGCAAGTTGCAATTTTCCTTTTACTCATTCTGCAAATTATCAACAGCCTGAGGTAAGGTGCTCTCCATGTGCTGAGGCCCCATTTCACATAAGGAGCAGTTTAGAGCAAAGGAGCAATAAGCACCTGACCTCAGCAGGTGTAGAGTGTAGCCAAAGAGGCCCACAAGTAAACAACTTGCTATTAGGGGGTAACCTGATGGAAAAGCTCAGGTGTCATGAGGTTCCTAATAGACTTACCTGACCATGTTTTACTCCCTGGAGATTTTCGCTGGGGAAATGTTTAGAATATAAAGAGCAAGGGAAAAGCGACAAGGAAAGAAGGAACAACTTTTGGACAATGGAAGCAGCCTTCCACAGTCTGACTTCAATGCATGGCCAGAGAGGTGAGCAAGTGTGAGACCACAATGGTCTTTATAAACCCTGTTAGAGACGTTGAACATTATCCTGTAATTTTAATACTGGCTAGGTAATTCTGGCTAGTACGTAGAAAGTGAATGAGGGTGTAAAATGCTAAAGAAAGGGTGTTCAGTTGTATCTGAGGATGATAGTTAAATTTTATTTAAAATATTAAGAAACTAACATAGAATCTAGACAACAGCTGTTGGATGAATATTGGACTGAAAGGATGGAGGTATTTGTAAACAACTAAATACCTGTATTTCAACTTCTCTAAGGAGGCTATTGACTCTTTTGCTATTTGTTCCATTACAGTTTCAGTTCACTATCTTAATATCAATTACTTATATTTCTTAATTACTACCAATGACTTGGAGTTGTACACATTGAAAAGTGAGCCACTAAATCATCCATCACTGCTGTCAAGAATTGGAAAAGTCTGATTTTTATCTAAGTCTATGTTACAATTTCACAAAGGAAGAATCTACTTAATGACTTTCTTTTGCTGGTACTATGGCTTCAGTCTATCACCTTCCCTTGGAGAATTTATTTTGGCAATCTAGTTGTTTGTTAAATGTTTATCCATAAAAATGTGACTATGTGAAAATTCACCACTTTTATACTTCAAATTATAAAATTAGATTGAATGTATTTTAAAGGAAAATTATTGCACAGGTTGTGCATGTTGCTTGTAAAATATTGTTTCATCCAGCACAATGTACCATGGGGATCAAAGAGAAAATCAAAAGGAAAATATGTGATTCGAACAAAACATTTATGCAGCTCTGTGTTTCTTGAGTAATTCATCTGCTGTTTGTTAAGAAACAATTAGGAGGAATGGAAATTCTTTTTCTAATTTATTGTCTTTAAGAAACTTTCATGGAGGTAGTTCAAAACTAGAGAATCTTGAAATGATTTTTTTAAGCATGCCAAAATATTATAAGGGCAGATGGTGCAAAAGAATATTTTTTTAATATGGAAAAAAATCACATCAAAATGAAGGAGAGTAAGTTAAGGAAGTATTTAAATCATCTATAGCTATTAATATTTTAGCCTGATCATTTGATTTCTGGATGTTCACTTGGAAATGCTTAAATATAACCATTTTCAAATGCTTCTTTTGAATTGCAGGCTAGTTACAATAGAAATAGAAAGGAAAACAAATTTATTAAATAGCATTCTCTTAAGTAATTTTGAAAGATGCAAAAAATAGTTTTCACATATAATTTATCAAAAACACATGATATCTCTAAGACCCAGATGGCTTGAGGAAAAATATTAGTGTTTTCAAAGCCAAAAGTAAACAATTAATAAAGATGGAATATTTTGCATTTTATACTTAAATTCATTCAAAGATAGTCTATCATTTTAATCACACAAAAATGTATCTCAAAAGGCCTTCAAATAATTGCAAAACCCCGGCTGGGATAAGTGAGTTATCCTTCCTGCTTACAAATGCAGTGATGCTCATTAATGAGTAAAAATACCACCTGGATCAGCGAATGTGGGTAATTCAGAATTTCACATGAATAAACAAAGACAGGTGATTATTATGGGTTTAATTCTTTAAGGAAGGATGGTGGGGGAGAAATGGACAGAAGATAAAAGGATTGTTGAGGATAACTTTATTTTGTACACAGTTTGAGATGCTTATGGAAAACTGAACAGTTGATCTGGATTATAAGTGATTAAATAAGTCGGCAGTTTGGAGGGAGGTCTGAATTGGAAATGAAAATGTGGATAACATGAATGTTTGAGAATGGATGAGGTCACCCCAGAAGAATATGTAGAGTAAGACTTAGGAGGCCACAAATAGGAATATCCACAAAGAAAACTTTTTAATAATAGAACAAAGCAGAAGCCTTGAAGACTAAAAGAGAAAACAGTGTGAGCTCTTCCCATCACCTGTTGACATTAGGCAACATATTTAACTAGTAAGTTTGGACATTTTTGTTGTTTAATTCAATTTGCCAAGATTTTGCTGAGGATTTTCACATCTGTGTTCATCAGAGATATTTGGTATGAAATTTTTGTGATGGCCTTAGCTGCTTTTGGTATCTGAGTAATATTTGCTTAATAAAATGTGTTGAAAGCATTCCCTGTTCCCCATTTTCCGAGAAGAGTTTGGGAAGTTAGATATTTGCTCATCTTTGCTGCTTTTGGTATCTGAGTAATATTTGCTTAATAAAATGTGTTGAAAGCATTCCCTGTTCCCCATTTTCTGAGAAGAGTTTGAGAAGTTAGATATTTGCTCATCTTTGAAGATTTGGTAGAACTCATTAGTGAAATTCACCCTGGGCCTCTGGTTTTTTGGAAGACTTTGGATCACTGTTTCAATTTCCTTGCTTATAATTAGTTTGTTGAAATTTTCTATTTTTTTCCTGATTCAGTCTTGAAAGGTTGTATACTTCTAAGAATTTGTCCGTTTCTTCTACATTATCAAGTTTATCAGCATATAGATATTCATAATAGTCTCTTATGACTCTCTGTATTTCTGAGATGTCTGTTGGACTTCTTCATTTATGGTTCTATTAGAATTTCCCCCCCTTTTTCTTTGTGAGCCTAGCTATAGGTTTGTCTGTCTTATTTTTCAAAGAACCAGCTATTGGTCTCACTGATGTTTGAGGCTACCTTTTTGATATCTGTTTTGTTTATTTCTTCTCTAGTTTTTTTTAAAATTTCCTTTCTACTGGCTTTTAGTTTTGTTTGCTCATGTTTTTCCAGTTCCTTAAGGTGTTGGATTATGTATATATATATATTATTAAAGATTTCTTTACTTATTTTTGGGTGAAGAGTTGGGGCGTAGGCTAGAGCTGCTGGGGGTGAGAGGATTCACCAAAGATAGAGTGGGTAGTAGAACAGGCAGATTGACTGAAATACACTGCTGAGGGGAGCAATGGGTGAGACGGGAGAGGTTTGCTGTGCCATATGTGGGGTTAGCTTCCTGGCCAGGATCAAACTCGCTGCGGTGATGATAGCACTGAGAACCCCTAGCCCAATAGGGAGGCTCTACATATTTTTATTGAGCTCTTTCTTGGTTCTTGATGTGAGTCTGTGTTGCTACATACTTCTGTCTTGGTAGTGCTTTTGCTGTGTCCCAGAAATTCTAATATTTCATGCCTTCATTTTCATTTGTCTCCAGCTATTTTTTAATTTCTTCTTTGGGTTCTTTGTTAACCCAATAGTCATTCTGTAGTGTGTTGTTGTGTCTTCACATATAGAGGTCCTTCTTGCTTTCTCTCTGTGGTTGATATCTATTAATAGCTTGATACCATTGTTTCAGAGAAGATATTTGATATGATTTCAATACTCATGATTTTATTGACACTTGTGGCTCTGAATGTGGATTATCGTAGAGAATTTTCTATGTGTGCTTTAAAAGAATGTGTACTCAGTTTTGGGGGGTGCAGTGCCCTATAAATGTCTGTTAGGCCCATGTGGCCTAATTCCTTATGTTAGGCGATTGTTTCCCAGTTTATTTTCAGTCTGGTCTGTCCATTGATGAAAGTGGGGTGTTGAAGCCCCCTCCTAATAGCATGCTGCTGCCAACAACTGTTTTCAGATTTGATAATGGTGGTGCGGCATAATAATTTTTAGCAAAAATTGTGTTCTTTTCTTGACAAACTTGCAAAGAACACTTTAAAGTGGTAATTTTCTAGCTAATGCCATATATAGCATGAGACTAGATTGAATGGAAAAGAAAACAAGGCATTAAGATATAGAACATACAGTGAAGCTCAGTTTACAATCATGTTGTGGATTCTTCAGGGAAACCCAAAGATAGTGAAGTCAAAAGGCACAATTGGAGTTATTCCATGGATATGACAATTCTGGTCAGAAAAGTGGATAGAAGGGCTCTGGCTAGCAGTCCATAGTTTATCTTGTCCAGAGTTCCCATTAAAATACTGATGAAATCCAGGCACTAATGACAATTCAAAATAACAAAGAGTGAAAATTAATATTAGCATGCTCTTTCAAGAATCTGGAAGAAATTTTCAGTAATTATTGGGTCTATGAAAGTAAATTTCTTTTAAAAATGATTTGTGTTCTATACTTCATGAAACAAAGTTATTCCTGCCCTGTATAGTAACCTATGGCACTATCAGTGGTTGTAGGGTTTCAACTTCTACATTAGTAAAATCTATTTAATGGGAATTGTTTGGATTAAATGAGCTAATGCAGACAGACTATTTGCTATCAGAATGTTTGGTACAAAGTCATTAATAAACAGTAAATGGATGTTCCTAAAAGGGTCCTTCCAAGTTGCCAGAAAAAATACTGATTAAAAACAGGAAAGAATGAACATTCAAAATAAGAAGCACTTATGTATGTTAACAGAGAGTCAGCTGCCAGAATCTGGGAGGAATTTTCACTAAACATTAATCTAGATGTAGCTACATTTATAAAAGAAGTGATTTTTCTCTTATTCTTCACCTAATAAAGCAAAGCTATCATCATCACCACCAACATGATAATAAGCTTAGTAGATGTGACCGGTAGAAACTTCTCATTCTACAAAGTGCCCAGATGGGCTTCACCCCATCATAACATGTTCACTTGCCCGGGTCCCCTATGGCTCTTGACCTTCAGAAGAGAGCTCTCAGGCTGATGAGAAAAATTCTAATTTGAAAGAGAGAAATCACATATCACTAATTTTTACTGAAATATGCTAAATATTTTATTCCTATTTATGAAAGGCGGTCTTATAAAATTCTTTAATATTTCATGATATTTCTGTTCTTGCCATCTTTGTGTCTATTCCTTTAAAACCCTAGAATCCTAAAACTATGCTTCATCTATCACACTAAATGCCATTTTACTTGGTTCTTTGAAAAATGGCTTGGAATTTGGAAACTGCACATTCAGCTATTTCCAGGAAAGCAGGAGTTACTAAAACTGAAGTCACAATGGAAACCACATGTTCTCTAGCCACTGTATTTTAAGCATCTTATTACTCAAGATATAGAAAATGCAAAACAATTCAGAAATTGATCTTTCATTTACATAACAAATGAATAAATACCTGCGGAATAGAAAGAATATAAAAATTATTGAACCTCGTAAGATTAAATCTAGGAAATGATATATATGAAATGGTCAGCACAAACAAAATGGTAATATTAGTATTCATTTTTTTTTACATGGTTGTTCATTTTTGTACGGTAATTGGTTTCTTCCCTCATGTGTAGTCCCAGTAGTTCTCCCGCCACCCTGTCACGTATGAACCATCACCATCGGCCCTGTGCTCTTCCTTCCCCTGTTTTGACCCTCCCCACCCCCATACATTCCTTGCTGTAGGTCCCAGATCCATGGTCAGCCCACAAGTTTTGTTCCTGAACAAGGCCCTCTGCTCCCAGACCACAGCAGACAAGGCTGCTCAGATCGCCAGGAGCAACAGGGGAGTTGGCAGTACTGGGGAGCAGGTCAGAAACTTCCTGGAGGGCAAGTGCAGAGAGTGGCTCCTCAGACTCCCTGACTGTAGAACATTTTAAAGAATAGGAGATTTTGTCCCAGATTCTCCAGACCAGATTTCTGGACTTTGTGCTTCCTCTTCCAAACTGGTTGCCCTGACCATCCTATGGATGGTGACATGAAGCTGCTTCGGGGTCGTCTAACTCTGGTGATAGGAACCCAAATCCCAGCAAGTGTCAGAGGAGAAGGTCCCTGAAGAGGACACACTCCAGCAGGTGGTTGGTCCAGTCCCTCTCATTTCCTTTCTTCATATTTTCCAGTCCTGTCATGGGTCTTCAGTCATAGTTCTGGAAACGTCCACGTTTTCCAGGACTAAGGGTTCCTTTAGGACTTCCTGGGCTAACTTCTCCCTGGCTCTCACATAATCTTTTCTCCCCACTGGTGGAAAAGGAGGAAACTACACTCAGACTGCAGGGCTGCAAGGCTGAATCAGGGAGTTGACTCCCCACCCTGGGGATACTGTGGCTGGAGCCCTGAGAGGTGATCACCTGCGTCTGTTCATTCTGTAATATTGTCTCTGGTGCCTGGCCAGGTCCTGTTTGGTTCTATCCAGGGCTCTCATTTAAATAGTTTGAATACAAGTATTCCTTTGTGAAAATAGCCCTAAAGTCGTTACTCCTAAACCCAGTAGTTCCCATTGTTACTCTTAGGCACTTTTGAGGCACTGATTTTTGAAAATTACCACAAAAGTTATAGTTGTAGTTCAAGTTTCTTAGCGTTTGCTTTTTCCTTCCAGATGAACTAACTTGATAATGGATCACTTTCAGTCCTTATTAGGGATCGTGCTGTATTTTCTTAAGGTGCTAGTCGTACAAATTCAAGGTTAGTAGAATGTACGAAAGTCATTTAAACTGTCGCTCCAAATAAGAGAATCAGAAAGATGCTGCAGTCCTATGATGGCAAACCAGTTACATCACAAACAGGATTTTCATATGTTCTTTCTACTTTTCAGGATATCAGAGTCAATCTGATACTGTTTATTAAATATACTTAAGTAAATGGTTTACTTTTATGTTCTGGTTTAGGACTGACCATTTGTACTTGAAAAAAAAATGAATAGATATTAATGAACTAAACTGAAAAATGAAAGAATATTAATTTTCAAAATCACCCCAAAAACTCTATATTCTATTGACAGCATTAGATAATGGAGGAGCAAACATTATACTAAATGAAAGTAGCCAAGCATAAAAGATCATATATTATATGAGCCCATTATGTAAAATGTCCATAATGGGGACATTACAGAGAGAGAAAGTCAAATAGTGATTGCTTAGGGCTCAGAGAGTAAGGGAGATCAGAAGTGATTGCCACTGGCTATGAAGTTACTGTCGGAATGATGAAGATATCCTAAGTTTAGATTACGACGATAGTTGTACAACTCTGTAAATATACTAAAACCATTGGATTGTACATTGTAAATGCGTGATCTTTATGATAAATTAAAGCTCACCAAAGCTGCTAAGAATACATGATCATCTATGCTTTGGGGGCATTTTTGGTCATTAGACACTTTTACTTTTCAAAGATAAAGTATTGGGCCTCCCTCCACAGTGCAGCGGTTAAGTGCTGCTCTGTGGAGCTGTCAGCAGTGACGATGTGAGTTCGATGCCCAGCTGGGGAGATTCCCACATGGCGCAGCAGACCTCTCCTGCCTCACCCACTGCTCCCCTCAGCAGTGTATTTCCGTCCATCTGCCTGTTCTGTTTCCCACTTTGTCTCTGGTGAACCCTCTCGCCGCCCCATGCCTCTGGCCTGTACCCCAGCTTGTATGCATAAATAAATAAATCTTTTTAAAAAAAAGACAAAGTATTTTTAATTTCGCATTATATGGCATTATCCAAAATTTCTTGGTAATTTCTCAAGCATTTTAATGCTTCCATGTAAAGATATGAAATTACAGTTGAAAACTTCCGGCAAATTGGTGCTTTAATACTAAAAGTCTCTTTCTCACTATTTTCACAGTATATATGGTATGAATTCTCTAGTCTTAGTATTTGACTTGCTGTCCTCTGATCTTTTCTTATATGTAGTGTGGTCCAAGAATCAGCGATGCCATAAACCTGGCCTTATTACAATGCAGAATCTCAGTCCTGATCCCAAACCTACTGAATCCGACCTGTCTTTAGTAGAATCAGAGCATTCTTTTAAAGGAATCGTGCACGTGAAATGACTCACTTGCACACAAATGCAGTGGTTCTCAAAGTGTGACTCAGAACAATGGGATCAACTTCAGCTGAGAATTTGTTAGAAATGGAAATTCGCAGACCTCATGAAACTTACTGTCTCAGAAACTCTAGCATTCTGCGTTTTATCAAACTCCTGGTGATTCTGTTCATGGTGAAGTTTGTTGCATGTAGTCACCTAGGGAGATTTAAAACATCTTGATGCCTGGATTGCAACTCCGATGCTGAATCAATCTTAGTGAGTATAAGCTTTGTATCAGATATTTTCAGTTCTGCATGATTCCAATGTGCATTCAAATCTGAAAAATCAGTATTCTAGAGGATAAAGACTATTCAAAGTATTTTTATTGATTAGTCAAAGTAGCTGTAGTTCTCATAATGACTATAAATTGCTGATAGTGATATTGACATTAAACTTTATCAGAAAATTAAGTCATTGACTGGCATTTTGATTTATCTGTGATAGGAGAGTATTTTCATTCTTTTTTCACTTCACATTGTTTTCTCCTTCACTTAATCTACTGAAAATCCTCTGGTGGCATTTGTACCACAAATGTGGGAAACATCTCATTGAAAATCAAACCCTAAGTAATATGTCTAGGGACTTGCAAAGGAAACAAAAAAACAATAATGGAAATACCTGTTTAGAGAAGGTATAGACTGCAACGAGGTAATTTTGTGAAAGAGGGCATTAGGCAGTCTGATAGATGCTGAAAGATAGAAAAGAAGGGAGTGGAGTTATGTTTTCTTGGAGAAGCACATGCCATTCATTCTGGTTATTAAAAAAAAAGAGGGGCCAAGGTCAGCTTAGAGAGAGTTTGAAGCTAACATTCAGGTATTTCTGCAAAGTTGGGCATCACTTCAATGAGAAACTAGTAATGAACATGTGTCTAGAAGAAGTCTAATTTTTGAGGCTTCATAAAGACCCTGTTCTCCTGGTCTTAAACCAGAGGGAAGTGCTGTGACAGGGATTTTGTTGCCAGTTTGCAGCGAGAATGGGATGAGGGCTGCAGCAGTCGTGGAGCAGGTTCACAAGGCAAGACTCTGCTACTTGAGCAGAAGTTCTTGTGCCATTTATTGAATGCACACAGGCTAGTAAAAGTTGATCAAGGGACAGTGGTATGAGGCATAAAGTCCGGAGGGTGGGGTCGGAATGAGGGACAAAGTTTTATGAGGGACAGGGACAGGGAAGGAGACATCGTGACCATACATCGAAAGACATTTGCATTAGCAAAGTATTTGATGTTATCACAGAGCTATCCTAGATCCATGGAGACAGTTACGTGATCAGGTCAACAGTGGCGTCCCCAGGCCTGCCTCATGATACGAGTTGTACTCCGCAGGTAGTCAAGGAATGCTCTGCTGTGATTTATACATAGCAAATAGGTCACAGTTGCACACGAGTGGCCAGAGAGTGGCCAGCTCATAGGAACCCACTAGAAGGGCTTGGATGGGACTCAGAATTCCCAAGAAGTGTAGGAGAGGAATGAAGCCCAGCTCTGGTGGTTTAAAGAAATTCATATTAATTATGGGAGTGGCTCTTTGGAGGTGCAAGCACTATGACATTTTAGCCTAACTCTGTGCACTTAACTATTGCTCACTTCATTGCTTTTGTATTCTCTCAAAATAATGCCAGGAATGCACCTTGTCATGTCTATCAAGGTACTGGAAAATTCTTCCTAGTAGGGTAGATCTGTCCCTTAGAGGGAAGAACACTTTAAAATAATGAGAAATTAGCAAAAAATACTTCACCATTTTTAGACAGATGAGAACTATGCTGTTGGTATATGTATTTTCCATCTTAAAAATGAACACACTAATTGGAAAGTTGACAAGAGAGGAGGAACCTCAGATGTTAATCCATAACCAGAATCTACAGACATAAATTTTTAAAACCACGTTGAATTCTTCCTTATATTACAAAGAAGAACTACAGCACATGACCTCTTATTGTCCTAACCCTGTGAAGGTTATTTGGGCAAGTAACTTATTTCCTCTGAGTACTTTGCTGGTCCTTTGAATTAGGGAACAAAGCTCGTGAAACAAGACATATGCTGCCGAAAATTTATTTATTGGGGGATAGATGTTGCAAGACCCATTGGAGGAGAATGAGGCCCAGTGCCTACACTGGACACTACAGAAAGTTTTGCCAGAAAAGAGACAGAAAATTATTGAAGACCTAGGGGACAAAGGCCCAACTGAGATGTGTTTCAAAGGCATCTGTGATGATGCTGGGTGAAGAAAGAACCTTGACTTGGCCTTTAGAGAGTAGCAGCCCTCTCTGCTGGGCACTGATACAAAGTGTACACATTGCTGCTGAGAAAGGTTTGGCAGAGGGCAATATGGAGAGGGACTCCAGAAAGAATCATTAATTAGATACTTCTAAATGTTTCTGCAGAAGCCTAAACTGTGCAACTCCTGAAGATAATAGCTATTCTCGTACTAACAAAGTTAGTCTGGGAAGGGCCAGGGGTGGAGCTAGAGGTTCTTAGGAAAGAAGGGTAGACCAAAGAGTATGGCCCGGAGTTACCAAGTTTTGTTTGTAGCTGGAGTTGTGGAGATGGAAAGTTATCTGGAGGCTGGAGAAACAGCGCCAAGGAGAGAGCAACGGTATTGAATAAAGTCTGGAGAATCTCTTGAGAAAATGCCACCTAGTCACCAAAACTTGGTTTGGGGCGATTTTTGGTAGTTTGTAGATTTCAAGGAATGGATTCATCTCATTTAAATTGCTGAATTTGTGTGCTGGAGTTGTCCGTGGTGTTTCTTTTTTATCCTTGGGAAATCTGTGGGGTCTGCAGTGACATCTTGTCTTTGTCTTCATGTTGGTGATTTGGATAGACCCTACCCATGTAAGCTGTGTGGTAGTTTTAATCAGAGAACCATCTTGGTTTCATTAACTTTCTCTATTCTTCTACTTTTATTTCTGCTCACTTATTTAGGGAGTGTACTTCCTTAATAAAGTAGACATCATTCCCTTCCTTCTGCTTGTTTTGGGTTTAATTTGCTCTTCACTTAATGTGGGGTTAGATAATCCATTTGACATCTTTCTTTTTTTTTTTTTTTAAAATAAGCATTTAGTGCCCTAAATCCCTCTTTAAGCACTACATTAATAACATTCCACAAATTATGATATGTTGTATTTTTGCTTTCATTCAGTTAAAAAATAGTTTCTAATTTCCCTTAAGATTTGTTTTTCCTTTGATTAATAGGTTTAATTTGCAAGCATTCTGAAACTTGCCAGATACCTTTTCAGTATTGATTTTAGTTTATTTTCACTTTATGAGGACATACTTTGTATAAATTCAATTGGTTAAGGCTTGTTTTATGGCCAAGGACATGCTCTACATTGGTGTATGTTCTATGAAACTTGAAAAGTGATTTTAATAAAAGAAGTGTTCACCTTCATCTTATGAATCATCTTTATAATAGCTGCTTTAACGTTTTTGACGGATAATTCAATATCTAGGTCATGTTAGATATTTATCGATTGTCTTGTTCTAGAGAAAAGTGATTATATTTTTCCTTTTCCTTAAAGTAAATTTTTTTAAAGATTTATTTTTTATTTATACATACAAGCTGGGGTACAGGCCAGAGGCGTGGGGCGGCGAGAGGGTTCACCAGAGACAGAGTGGGGAGCAGAACAGGCAGATCAGAAATACACTGCTGAGGGGAGCAGCGGGCGAGGCAGGAGAGGTCTGCCGCACCATGTGGGATTCTCCCCGGCCGGGTGTCGAACTCGCATCACTACTGCCGACAGCTCCACAGCGCAGCGCTTAAACGCTGCGCCACCGGGGAGGCCCCTTAAAGTAATTTTAGCTTGTAGCCTAGACATTTGGAATATTATATTGTGAGAGTCTAAGTGGTCTTAAAATCTTTAGGAGATATCAAATTATTTTGTTTTATTTTAGCAAGCAATTAGCTCTCATAGGTTTAGACCACTGATTCTTTCCTTTTTATGGGTGATAATTTTTTTAAATTATTTTTAAAATTAAATTTTTTTTGTTAAATCTTTATGGTTGATAATTCTAATGTAAGTTCAGTTTTGAAAGTCCTTTCTGCTGTTTGTGTCTACTTTGTGCATGTACTTTATAGGGATTAGTCTGGGATATGGAGAGTTCTTTGCATTGTAGTTCAGTTCTCAAAATTACACTTTTTTATGTGTCTATTCCAGGCATTTGCAACTCATGAATAAGGACTTGTGTCGGTTCACAGGGTTAATCCTCCTGTGGATTAAGAGAGGATGACACAAGTCCTCTCTTCCTTGGAATTTCCAGTATATTCTGTGTTCACTAAACTCCCTTTTCTGGTCCTTTCACTAGAAAACCAGTTTCTCTTGAGTTTTATTCTTCAGTACAGTTTTTGCTACTGAGACTGCCCTCAGGATGAAGTTGCAAGAGAAAAGAGCTGAAAAAAATTAATGGTGATTTCCTCCATACTTTTTGGACCACAGGGATCCTTTTCTTGGTTCTTTTGGTCAAAGACATGAGCTTTCTCTATGGACTTTAGGTGCCCACATGGCACAGTAGAGTCTTAATATGACAAATATTTAGTGTTTGCCATTCTCTAAGTTTCCAGGATTCCAGGTGTTACTAAGCTGTGTTTTCTGGCTTAGAATGTCTCTTACGGTCCCAGTCGTAATGTTGCTCAAGGCCGCCATCATCTCAAGGCTTTACGGGGAAGGGCCTGCTTTGAAACTTACTCATGAGCCTGCTGACATGCTTCAGATGTTCCACTTCAGAGCTCACTACATAGCTGTTGACAGGCTGCAGAGCCTTGTTGGCTGTTGGCCAGAGACATTGGGTCCACAAGGCTTCTCATGACATGGCAACTGGTCTTCCTCAGAGTGAGAGGAGAGAGAATGAACTAAATGGGAAACAGAGTCTTTTTGTAACCTAATCTCGAAAGTGACATCCCAACACTTTTACCATATATTAGTTGTTGGAAGTGAGTCATTAAGGCCAACCCACATTCAAGGGGACAGAATTATAAAAGGGCATGTGTATTAGGAGACCGGGATCATTGGGAGCCATTTTAGAAGCTGCCTACTGCAGTGTTTTAAACCCAGTGCCCTGTTATTTCTCCATGGAGATGTCTCCGAATGCCCTATTATACCTTTTATATCTTCAGACCTTTTCCATATAACTTGGGGTAATATAAAGTATTGTCATATGTTTTGTTCTCTTTGTTTCCTGGCAAACAGATTCCATCTGGGTTCAATAGAAACTAAGGATGTTGAAAAATGCAAGGCACATCTAGAAAGAGCCAAGGCTATGGAAAATAAATGTGGGTATGTTTGGTACATCATTTTAATGCTAGAATGGTTTCCTACTCTGAAAATTGTTAGGCAAATTAAGTGTAGGAAACATCTGGCTGGAGGAAAACAAGGCACACATTAACAGGATGAGCAAACGTTAGTGGACTATGTTACTTCATTTTAAACTGTTCAAGTTTGCAAACATTGTAAGTCTGAGATCAAATCACATTCCAAAGGGATAAATTAAGCTACTGAAAACTGGTCCTTTATCAAATATTGAAATATGAGAAAAAGTAAATAAGTTACTTTTTCAGGCTTTATATCAGCTTAAGACCCATTAAGTATACATTAAAGCTCTTTGAAGAATTAGAATCCTTGGGTAAGAGGCTGGCAAGCTGAAGGGCAAGGAGAAGATACTAAAAGTAACAGATTTGCTTCTAATATTGAGTGACAATGTGTATTTCCCACAGGCTCACAATGATATTTTTCATTCCACATGATCTTTTGCCATGTGACCTCACTACTTCCTTACCAAGAAGCAGAGTTTCAATAATGGTGCTTTGGTGGTGGGTGCATTATGGCAATAACACTTAAAGGGGTGTGGTATCCTAAACTTACAAAATACAAACAGCAATGTAAACCAACATTACTCAATTAAAAGGAAAAAAAGGCAGAGTCCTTTTTACTGCCTTGAACCTAGAATGGTTTTACACCTGCTTTGACCACTAGAATACGGCAGAAGTGATTCCGTGACACCTTCCATCATCACACTCACAGATCTAGCAGTTTGCTTCTTGCCTCTTACAACTATGAGCTACTATGATAGTATCTGGACTATGATAGTATCTGGACTCTTCTCTCAGACAGAGAATCACCGCGTGGAGATGGGCTACCTGTGAGCCATGAAGCCACCTGGGGCCTCCTGCTTGGGTGTGTTTCTAGGTGATTCCAACTGCAGTCGACCATTAGTCTCTCTCTAATGGCAATTACATGAAAACCAAGCAGGACTGATTCATCTGATCCCAGTTAACTCACCGAATAAATGTCACAGATAATGAGTGATTGTTTTAAGTCACTAAGGTTTAGGATGATTGGTACACAGCAATCAATCATTGGAAACCATTATTTACATAAAGCCAGAAATTGAAAAACACCTATATATTACACATATATTTTAGGAGGTTCACAATATTATATTCACTAATCAGAGTATATCACTGATTATATTTCATAATATTTTTCTACCTGAGTACAGATAAACGGATATATCTTGTCATTTAATGATTCTGTAGCTTAAAATATAACGAACAAAATAATAGCAATTGCTGTACCTAAGATAAACACTAGTATTTATTTGCATATTTCCTTTCACCATTTTTTCTATGCACATGTTTTTGTAAACATTCACATACAGTAGTGTGTTTTTTTCCTACTCCCATCCAATATATCAGAGTGTATCAGCATTTTTATAGCTTTAAATCTTTTTGAACCATACTATGTTAATTTTCTTTGTATACATTTAATGTTTTATCATCTGTTCTCTTATAGGTTGGGTGTTTCACATATTTTCAACATTTCACTTTTATAATTAGGACTATAAATTCCAACCTTGTACATAAATGTGTGTGCTCATTTTTTATTAACTCCTTAGAAAAAATTCCTGGGCAAAGATTATGACTATTGTTATAATAACTTTTTTATAAAGTCACTTTACTGAATTAATTTGCCAAAGGTTAACCATATAGAACACCTCCACATTCATCAAACTTTGAAGATGGAAAATAAGTTCCATCTGGAGTTCAGCGTCAATTAATTAGTAGTGGTGACCTGGTACTCCTTGATGAGAAGGTCTGTAAGACTACCACAGCTGAGCCCAGCCAAAAAGAATGCTAGGATAAATTAGTGATGTCTAACCTCAATGGGGGGGGGGCGGTGTGGAAGAATGGAAGCACATGTGCTTTGTATCTGCCAATCCAGCCTTAACCAGCTCTGGGGTGAATATATATTCATTAATTTTTGCCAACATGAAATGCAAAAAAATTCTTGTTTTTATTATAGTGCATATTTCCATAATTATAAATGTGGTTGAATGTTTTTTCTTATGCTTGATATTCATCTGAATTTATTCCTTAGTGAGTTGGTTTTCCATTATCCTTTGTCCATATTTTCAATTGTCTTGCTAATGTGGACTTACAATATAAGGATAATAAGATTTTTTTTCTGCCATTTTCCAATTTTTTAATTTTCCTTTTAAGAATGATGTTTTATGATAAATCAGGGTTAATTGCTATGTGGTCAAATAAATTAACATTTCTCTTCCTTCATTTACAAGCTTAAAACATTCTTTCCCATCTGACAAACTTATATATGTCCATCTATATATTCTCCTAGTTTATTATTTAATTTATATTTTTCTACTTAAGTCTATCAGAAACCTAATAGCTCCCTAATAGAGCTCAGGATAAATAAGGAGATAAAAAAGACAACCAAGTAATGAAATATAAAGTAAATTTAAATCAGTAATATTGATGGTGATAATAATAACTATTATTATTGTTATACATTATTATTACCCAAATAAAACTGTGGTACCATCTGGCCATAGCAGAACTCAAGGTAAATATATTAATGAATAAAGCTTAATTTTATGTTGTGGAGTTTATGAAGTTACCTTGTTAATGAGCGGGTCTTTAGTCACAGAGAATATATAACTATGTATAATTATATTTGCAGAGAATATATTATGAACATTCAAGTGTAAAATTTAATGTATCACAAAAATATAAGTAAACCCTAAAAATACAAGTATAAATTATCAAAAAATGACTGCACCAGATTTTAACACACTTTCAGTCTTGAACAGATGGAATAGATTAAAGTGAATAAGTATATAGAGCATTTGGATAATGTATACAATAAAGTTGATTTATAAGGTAGAAGAATGTATATCTTATAACCAAAAATGCTTAGATTTTTTCAAAATCTAATAGTATATTTTACTGGATGTCATATATTAGGTTGTAAGAAATTTCAATAAGACCAGAAAATGTATAATCCTGTTCTCTGGCCAATGAAATAAATTCGGAAATAATTTAAAGACAGATTAACAAAACATACAGATACTTGGAGTTAAAATAATGGCATAAAATAAAATAAATCACTAACTTCAATAATTTCTTGGTCAAAGAGGAAATAAAAGTTTATAGGTTGTTTAGAAAATAATAAGATCTAGCTAAAGCTATGATCAGTGAAAAATTATATCTGTAGAAGCTCTATTTAGGAAACAATAAATGTACAAGGATTCAAGTCAAGGAACTACAAGTGAAAACATTCAGATTACAAAAGCATAAATTAATGTATCAGAAAACAAAGTCCAAGTGTTGGTTCTCTAAAAAGCACAACAAAATATACAAAATGCTCTGAACAATAATCAACAGGGGAAAAAAGTAAAATTGCCCACATATAACATTGGAAATAAACTAAATAATGCCATACATATGGTGAATATAATAATTAAAAATGTATGCTCCTTAAATCTTTGTTAACTAATGTTAAAATTTACATTTAAATAAGGACAATTTTCTAAGGAAAATGTAAATTATTAACACAAGAAAAAATATAAAAATTTTAACAGAAAATTTTGAAGAACAGTGGAGGAAAATTAATTGCTATTCAAATGCTAATGATTTTAGCTCCAATAAGATGGGATAATAACAGTCTACGCTGTCTTTCCCACTAAATCCAACTTCAGAATTTGTAAAAGTTGCAGGGAGCAACTACTGAAGACCAAGAAAAGTTAATCATAGTAGATAACTTGGGGAAGAATACAAGAATTCAAAATACCGTGGAGTCAGCATCCAGCATTTTCTTTCCCTCCTCCAGGAACCCCTGGGGTGACTGCAACTGCCTGAAACCCAAAAGTAGGCATCAGTGCAGACAGAGCTCATGAAGAGGCATTCAAGCTCAAGCTCAGAGAGTGGGAAAAAAATCTTTGTTTCCTTGTTTATATTTCTTCTCAAATCTCAAGCAATCTCTTGGCAACAGCAGTGATGGCAGAAGCTGTAAGCAACAGGAATCTGCAGGATTCAAAACTTGAAGAAAGAAACTTCCTTTCTCAGCAGAGTTACAAGTCCAGGAGGAAGGGGCAAAACCTCCCTATTTTCCTGCAGCTTGACCCAAAGATGAACACAATCAAAGAAATGTGCAGAAGAGTGAGGTAACCAAAGTTTCAGTGTTTGGGACAGAGGACTGAAAAGGGGAGCCTCAGAAAACTGAAATGTAATGGAGAGGTTGTGGAGAGTAAAGGGCTTGGGAATGTCCGAGCTGCTCACAAATGCATCTGATTTTAACTAGGGAGTGAACTATTAGGAGGAACACCTCCCAGGTCCTAGTTTGTTTACCGTGGGCGCACGGGAGAAACTCTAATAGCACTGCAAAAACCTTGATATCTGAATTAATACTGGAATGTGTCCTTAGAAGGCTGATTGAATCTAGTGATCTGGACCCCCCCCAAGTTAACTGCCCCCTAAAGCAAAGACATCAATGCATTGTAGAAGCCTTAAACAAGACCCAGAATCTCATAACAAACAATTTAGAATTACTGTACCAAAAAGAAAAAAAACACAACTTGCATGGGAAAAAGACAATGCTAGATGATGGAATATATTGCAATGACTTTAAAGCAGCACTCACCAATGTCTCAATAAACAATCACAAACACTCTTGAAACAAATGGGAAAATGAGAAGATTCTTCATAGTAAGTAGAAGACATAAAGAACAACCAAATGAAGATTTTAGAACTGAATGGGCTCATCAACCTAGGATTACAAATAATTATACAATATAGATGTGTACATATTACATATGTTTATACATATGCATACATACATGTATGTACACAAATAAACACATGAACACATATATACCAATGTCAAGTACTGGACAGGAAGTAGAGCCATTAGAACTCTCATATTTCTATTGTGAATGAACAATGGTACATGTACCATTCTAGAAAACATTTTGTAATTTTCTTAAAACATTACACATGATTTACCATGTGATCCAGTAATCCCATGCATGGGTATTTATCACAAATACATTTGGAAAACTGTTTGACAAATTTGACCATAACCAGCAATGTTTTGGGCATCTTTCTTTATGAATGGAAATGGTAACTGTGAACATAATAGTCAGACAAGGAAAGTCAGGTCACCAAGCATTCTTGAAACTGGAAGTCCCTTGTATCACATGGAAGGTTTTCAAGACATGTGCCTCTCACTAGTTCAATATACCAGTCCTGCAAGACTTAGGATAGCCACAGATGTTGTTTGTTGCTTACGGAGGTTGCTTTGTTGATTATGGAGGTTGTTGCTCCTGGAAAAGAATACCTGCTTTTCTGAAGATGCTGTCTTTTCATGGAAACAGGATGCAAACAAAGAGTAATGCAATGTTGGCTTTGGAGAAAATCAAGACAATCCACATCAGACTTTAGTCACCCAAACACAGGGTGTAAAGGTGATGGTGTGGTGTGACCCATGGAATGCACATGGTTTGGGACCATTTTCCTTGAAGCAATAAGCCTGAAGAGATGCATCTCACCACATGAAGTGACCAACTAATGCCTGGGTAGGATGGACTGTGGGAGAAATGCCAGGAGTGGTTCCAATAGGTTAACATACTGTCCCATTAAGCCAGAAAGGTGAGGGACTGATTGGATAATTTCCAAAAATGGATACTGTGTGGAGTAGATTGCCAGATCCAAACTGCCTCAATGACTTCCTCTGGGATTGGTTAAAGTACATCTTCACTCAGTGAGATCAGAGAACAAATCATGGGAGGCAATTCATAGATACAAGTGGACAGTTACCCCAAGTGTGCATTTCTAGCAATGGACATTTTAATGTAAGAGCAAATCAGTCATTGCTATTTCCAGATTTTGTATCCAGCTCATAGAGGCCTATGTCTTTGCCTAGAAAAATGAGATAACTGATATATTTATCAGAGCATCTTTGGCAGGATTTAATAGTATAAAAAAGGTGATAAGTATTTCAACATTTTTATATCTATATCTAATGCCATAGCTAGATTCCCAACAGTTATTAGTAATTATTGTGTTTAATTGTTTTCAATGCCCACAGATAGAATTTTCTCTCATGATTTCCATCTTCAGCTAATCCTACTTAAAGCAACATGCGGGGTAGCACACTTTCCCCCCCTCAGATGTAGGAGGTGTCTGTCAAATTCATAACAGAAATACAGTCTCATAAAGGATAGTCCTTCCTCCTGTGTTGACTGCCTGTCCCAGAATCACTAACCCAGCTTTAGAGATTTTAAAACAAAGGAAGACACTGTTCCCAGTACACATGGAAATAGAAATTTTTCCTGCTTCTTCTCCCATTTACTGAACTTGATTGTTGACATTTCAGAAAGACCTTCACCAGCACTCTCTTCTCTCTTCCTCAGTAACCCCTCCATCTTTCTCCGAGCACAAATCTGTCCTATGTTGTCTTACAGCATCTGCCTTAGTGTAGAAAAAGACCGCTGCAGTGAAAGGCAGGATGCAGGTGGGTGTCCACTAGCACAAGTCCCCATGGATAGACAGAACTTGAGGCTTAGTTTCTGACTGATCAGACTGGGAGGACTCTGAATCAGGACGCAGGAGGTGAGAAAACCAGTAGATATCTTCCACCCCCTCCCCCACCAATGCACAATGCACAATAAAGACAGACTTCTTTATTTCACGAGACAAGGCGGAGTAGTTTTTTCTCAATTTAGCTCCATGTTGTCCTTTTAGTATCTTTAGATTGCTTCTCAATCTTATTTTTTTTAAAGATTTTTTTATTTATGCATACAAGCTGGGGTGTAGGCCAGAGATGTGGGGTGGTGAGAGGATTCACTAGAGACAGAGTAGGGAGCAGAACAGGCAGATCGATGGAAACAACTGCTGAGGGGAGCAGCGGGCGAGGCAGGAGAGGTCTGCGGCGCCATGTGGGAATCTCCCTGGGTGGGTATTGAACTCGTGCTGCAGTGGCTCAGGATAGCTCCATAATGCTGCACTCAACCCGTTGCACCACCAGGGAGGCCCTCAATTTTATTTTTTGGTGGAGTGAATGTTTATCATTTTCTGTGTCTGTTATTTTGTATAGTATAAGCCAGGATTTCTGAAGCTTGGTGCTATTCATGTGTTGGGCTGGGTGCTTCTTTGTTGAGAGGATTTCCCAGTGCATTGTAGGATGTTTAGCTGCATTCTTGGTCTTTAAACTAGATGGAGGTAGCACCATTCCTTCCCAGAATGTCTCTAAACATTGCCTGATTTCCCCAAGTGGCAAGATTGGAACAGTCCTCTCAATGACATTCAAGCAAGACTTTTCTATGGCCCCATTTTCTTACCAAGAGGACGAGTAACATAGGCTTGAGTCCAGTACAATGGAAATACACATGCCAGAGCAGATTGGACTTAGGTTCTCACCCTCCGGATATGTATCAGAATTATCCAGGGAGCTTTAACTGCAGCTAGACCCCTGATAGAGATCTTAAAATATTGCTACTTTCATCACTAATTTGAAAAGAAGGCATTTACTAGAATAGTTAATAGATATCATTTAATGTAATCATGAAGTAGACATATTGTTATATGATGCACTTAGTTTTGAAAACTATTTTATTTTCAATTGGGTGTATTTTGTGTGCCAAAATAGACAAAGATTTCATAAGGACCTGGATGAAAAATGTAGGAGAGAAGAATTTAATCTTATCCTCACCACTGCTCAATTACAAATGCCTTCCTAGAATTGAGCACTGCTATATATAATTTACCATTATATGTAAGTACAGCAAACATCAGGTAAATGTACTGTCCCAAAGAAGGTCAGAAAGTCCCTGCAGAAACTGATTTACAACTCTTTCCTAAAGGACTCCCCTAAATTTTAGGACAGACTAAGCACCCAAGGTTTTGTCTTTACTTTGCTTTTTGGACTCAACTATCTTCCCACTGCTATGTAACTTAATGTAATTATTTGTGCTGTTCATCAAATAGCTTTGGCCTTTAGCTTTCTAGGAATATGGTGAGATTGCACTTTCCTCTCCTTTGGGATAGACGTGTCCATGTAATTTTCTTTGATCAATGAAATGAAGGAGAAGTGACGTGTTGTTACCTTTGGGAGGCAATTTTGGAAGCCAGTAAGCAATGCACTCTGTCCCTTTTTCTCTGCCCATCATTCATGAAAGCATGAGTTGTGAGGGTAGTCTACCTGCTCATTGGTTTGAGTTTACTAATCAGGGTCAAGTTGGGCTGAATGAGATAGAAATCTCAACATCAAAATGTTAGGTAGGCCCCCCCGAGATGAGTACAGTGGTCCTGCCTCTGAGTCTGCAGGAACCCAGGCTCCTTTCTGGCTTATTACTTGCCCATCACTAGAATGGGACCATATTTTTATGGTCCAAGATGACTGTTAGAATCCTGACACCATATTTATGTTCTAAACAGGAAGATGGACTAAAGAATGAAAGGAAAAGACAACAGATAAAAATAGTGTCTTTTAAAGAAGTTTTCTGGAAGCTGTCGCACAAACTCAGCACTCATAAATCATTGCTCAGAACCACTGAATGTGGCCATTTTCAGTTGCAAGGGTTACTTGGATATATAGTCCTTATTTAGGCAACCTGTGCTGTATGGCTATTGAAGAACAGAAGGCCAGATGTGGCTAGTAGGTGACTAGGAGTCTCTGCCACAGTAAGCATATGACCTACATTGGAATAATTATAATGGCCCATTTACTCAGTCAGGGTGTGGAGTTAAGAGATGAACACATAGTCTAAGCCTGCTCCGAGGGGGTGCTTCTTTAAGATAATGGTGGTAGTTGTTTTGTTAACTTTTTAATTTGAATTTATGGAGCAGAATTCTTTTCCGGCCATAAATCTGAAGACAGAGACTAAAACTAACAAGCAAGAAGCAGCAGAAAAGAGAGGAAATTGAAGACATGGATAGTTCTTGATTTCATTTCCTAACCCTTTTTGAGAACAGCTTTAGTTGAGTAGTTGAGTGTCTGCTGCTTACAACCATAGAGTCCTAAAGCAATTGCCCGCCTCCCTGGGTTTTTGTGGGGAACACATGAGGTAGTACATATAAGTAACTGCTATCGTATCTGGCACATAAGGGTTCTAAAATGTTAGCTCTTAATGGTGTGTTTGAAATGACACAGAGTAGATGAAATTTGGAAAAAGAATCTTTTTTTTTTTTCAAGTCTTAGCTCAAATGAAGTCTTGTTCATTTTCCAGGAAGATTTCTCCTCCTCCTCAGTCCCCATTCTCCATCACTCTTACTTGCTTCTTATTGCTTTGTTCATTGTTTGCAAATCTATGTTGTGATAGCCTTTGAACTTCTGGAGAACTAAGAATCTTATTCATTGTTAAATCTTCAATATCTAACATCCTGGCACATAGTAGAAGGTCAATAATGAGAAAAATAGGATTTCAGTAGTATTCACAATTAAAGGTGGCAATAGTAGTAATTCACATTTATCAAATAGATGCTTAGCACTGTTTTAAGAACTTTACTTTCTGATATTTTAATGTTCACCCTTAATACACTACTCATTTTATAGATGAGTGAATGATGTCAAGGCCAAATAGCCAGCAAATGGCAGAGCCAAGATTTCATCCCAAACTGACTCCAGAACCCTACTATTTCAATTAACATATGGTAAAATCTCTCATTAAATATGTGCTATCTTTCATTAACTAAAGTGGGAACTAAAGAATCTGCTATTAGAGACAGAGGAAACTTTGACATCATTGAATTCCATCATGAAATAGATAAGAGACTGAAGCCAAGGTTTGGAAGTGACTTGGTTCAGATGGCTTATATAATGGCAGAGCCCACATCTCCATGGGGGTCCTGATTCCTAGCTGGCATCTTTTAATCTAGGACCTCACTTCTCTACCTTCTTTACCCCATCCACTTTGGGACTTTGCTTTGGAAAAGTCACTTGTAGGCAGCAACTTGAGTTTTAAAGTAGCTAGATGCTAGGTATCATTCAAGGCCAAGGATAGAGACCTGTGTAGGGGGGTGTGAGGGGCACCTGCCGAAATAGACCACAAGCACATGAAAGGGGAATGTAGGACTCTACTCATTCTTTAGATTTCAGCACAAATTAACATCCTTAGAGAAGGCTTCCCTGTTCTCCAAGGTCAAGACTATAACCTAAGATCTCCTTAGCACTTAGCACAGTCAGGTGCAATTATAAATATTATTTGTGTGATTTATTAATGGTCACCTCACTGTTGATCGGGAAGTTCCTGGGGTCAGAATCCAAGTCAATTTCTTTCCTATCATCCTGATGCTTCGCAAGTGCTCAAAAACAATTGTCGAGTGAGAGTAGGCATAAACAAAAGGATGAGTAAACAAATGCACGAATGAGGTGCTGTGACTTATCTTTGGGGTGCATGGAGGTAGGTGCACACCCTACAAGCTGTGATCAGAGGGGACCCTCAAGAGTGCACACTCAAACGCCACTGATCAGAGTTCTCCACCAGGAAAGTCAAATAAACACTTATTTAGGGAGGGCTTTGGGGCACAGCAGGGTGCCCTCACCTCAAAAGGTGAGCTAGCAGTTTTCAAAAGATGCTTTCAACTCCCTAGCCAGCCCGTGTGTTTTCCTCTACAAAGTGTTTCCAATTACTGTGGCACTCTCGGTATCTGGATCCATCTCCAGTGAATTCCTCTGCAGCTCCTGCCAGACATATGGGATCAATCAGGGTTTCGGCGCTGGTGCGCTTGCTGCGGGAATGTTGACAGCCTGACAGACGCGGGGTTCTGGTGTCTTGGAATCTCCGAGTCTTTGGCTTGATCCCGGGAGGAGAATGAGAGGGGGAGGAGAGAGATAGAGGCAGAGATAGGGGAAGGAGAGGGGAGAGACACAGAGAGGAGGGAGAGGGAGCGAGAAGCGGGAGATTTTTCTTGACTGCCCCCTTTCCTTCAAACATTTTATAGGCGTCAGGGAGAGAGGAGGAGGAGAGACGGAAGGGAAAGGACAGGAGCGAGAAGGGTAGAGAGCGCGCGCCGCTCCCTCCAGAGTCCCCGAGCTGCCAACGGGTCTGGATCGTGTCCCCCGGGTTAGATGAAAGGGCGCTGAAGCTCGCGGCCGCCGCCCCGCGCCGCGCACGCCCCTCCGCCAGCCCGGCCGCCGCGCGTCTCTCCGCGCCGGGCCGCCGCCTGGACTCCGGGGCGGCCGCTCCGTCTCCAGCATGTGGCCGCGCCTGGCCTTTTGTTGCTGGGGTCTGGCGCTCGTCTCGGGCTGGGCGACCTTTCAGCAGATGTCCCCGTCGCGCAATTTCAGCTTCCGCCTCTTCCCGGAGGCCGCGCCCGGGGCCCCGGGGCGGCTGCTCGCCCCGCTCGCGCCGGGCGAGGAGGACGCCCCGGAGAGCAAAGTGGAGCGGCTGGGCCAAGCGTTCCGGAGACGCGTGCGGCGCCTGCGGGAGCTCAGCGAGCGCCTGGAGCTCGTCTTCCTAGTGGACGAGTCGTCCAGCGTGGGCCAAGCCAACTTCCTCAGCGAGCTCAAGTTCGTCCGCAAGCTGCTGTCCGACTTCCCCGTGGTGCCCACCGCCACGCGCGTGGCCATCGTGACCTTCTCGTCCAAGAACAACGTGGTGCCGCGCGTCGACTACATCTCCTCCCGCCGTGCGCACCAGCACAAGTGCGCGCTGCTCAGCCGCGAGATCCCGGCCATCACCTACCGCGGCGGCGGCACCTACACCAAGGGCGCCTTCCAGCAAGCCGCGGTAAGGCGCCCTCGCCACCCCCCACCCTCCGGGTCCTTCCCACCCACCACTGCCTGCCCAGCTCTGGCCTCGAGTCCAGTCTTGGACAAATCACGACCTCCCCAAGTCCAGCGTCCCCATCCAGAAAAAGAGCCCTCTCTTCCCTCCTATCGTTATAGGGGTCCCCCGGGAGTGTGGATTTTAAAGGCTTGTGGAGCTGTAAGTGGTCTTCTTTGAGGACCCTCTTAGGAAAGGAGTCTTTAAGGTCCTATCCACATTCGCTCTTGTAGGAGGGATCATATCCAAACTGTCCAAACAGGGAATTATGTTTCACGAAGTGTCTCTAAAGGTAGGACCCTGTTCCTTTTTACGTTATTTTATGCCCTCTGAACATGCGTTTCATTGATTGCCCTTGCTAATTCTGGAGTTCTTTATAAGATGTTTAACATCTGGAAGAGGAAATCAGTTTTAGAGGACAAAGTTTTACAAAATCTAACTTTTTTTCTGATTACGAAGTAACACATATGTGGTTGAAGGAAAACGTGAAACATGCAGAAATGTCTGACAAATGTTTGTGGAATGAATTAAACAAAAAGTAGGAAAGTACAAGGATCCTAGCACCCTTAAAAAGCCACTGTTACATGTCGTGGAACAGTTGCCTGGTATGCAGATATGTCCATCTGTCTGTCTGTCTGTTTAGCTAGCTAGCTAACCAAATTGGCATCTTCTTGTTTTGCTATCTGCACTGTTCATGCCATGTTTAAAATGCTTTATATTAGTTGCATACTATTCCACTGAGTGCTGAAGTCATAATTTATCTCTCCAGTGACTTGTCCGTGGACATTTAGGTCTTCTATTGAGTTACAGTAAACACAGATATTTGTGGCCCCATTTGATTAGTTCTTTAGGAAGAATTTCTATAAAGTTACAGAATAAAAAGGCATGAACTTCTGTAAACTCCATTGTACCACCCTATTCTCGTTAGTTAAACTTTCATTCCTACCAGCAGATTGTCACAACTGTAAATTTGCCACACATTCACCAGTATCATATACTCTTTTTAATATCTTTGCCAACTTGATCGAAGGGAAATATTATTTGACAAATTCAAATTTTTAATTTTATGGAGGATGAACATTTTCCAATATATTTACTGGGTGGTTGGGGTTTTTCCTTTGATAATTATCTGGTCATAATTTAATTATGGTACTTCTTTTTTTCCCCCTTAGTTATTTGTAAAAGCGTTTGATATCATAAGTCACTATCTCTTTTTTAGTATATGCTGCAAAAGTTTTTTTTATTTGTTTGTTGTTTTTTTTTTAGTTTACCATCTTTTACTTTTGTTATTGCAGTGTTGTAAATGATCATTCTTACCAGCAGGTGGGCTTAAATTTTTATATACTCAAAGCTATCAAACTTTGTCCTTAAAAATCTGTTTTTGCTTTTATTCTTAGAGTGGTCTTCTCATTTCCCAAAATAAAAAAAAAGTTTCCCATTTAACAATTTAATCCACCTGGAGTTTATTTTAAAGCATGGTATGTTAAAAACATCTAATTTTTATTTTTAATAAATAATTAACCCAGCACTATTTGCTTAATAATCATCCTTTTCCAACTTAATTAATGCCACTTTTATTTAGTACTAAATGTTTATGGGATTTAATCTCCTAGCTTTCTATTCCATCCTGTTAGCTATTATTTTTCAACGTTGCCAAAATGATTTAACTGTTAAAACTTTATAATATATTCAGAAACCTTGCAATACAAATTCTCCTTTTAATTCACTTTTTGGACATTCCAAATGAAACCAGCCGGAATTTGTATTTCAGTACAGAAAATATTGAATTAACTTGGGGATTATTTGCATTTTTATAGTTATATCCCTTTCAATTCAAAACTGTGGTATGCTCACATATACTGGAGTTTTATATATCCCCAGTAAATTTACAGATGCTTAAAAATTAGAGCCCTACGTGTATTTTTCAACTTTAGACCAAAACATATTCCATTTAGTATTGTTGTCATGAATGGCGTCTTTTCAAATGAAGTTATTCTTGAAGTATAGAAATACTATGGATACTTTAAATACCTTTTTGCATCTAGATGCTTTCATCTCTGGGATTCATTTTTTTCTTTTAAAATACATTTTATCTTACAAATAACATATTTGTTGTAGAAAATAAAGTAGTTAAAAATAGTCCCCTAAATATTCTCTACTATTTTGGTACACACTCTTCTTGACTTCTTGCGGTTGTCAAGGTAAGAGCTATGTTTTACATATGACACACATAATGTTTACCCAACAAAGGACCATACTGTGCATTCCTTTTTATAACTCACTTTCTGATCCACTGTCTTTTGAGCCTTCATTTCATAACAAGAAATATACCTTTACTTTATCTTTTTCATGATTGCATGGTATTCTGCTGTAGAATGTGCCTTTATTTTCATCATGTGATCACTTACATGTTTAGGCTGTAACAAACAGTTCTTTATAACTCAGTTTTTCCCATATCTAGTAATTTCCTTACTGCCAATTCCTGAAGTGGTTGGCATTACTGCATCAAAGAGTATGCACATTTTTAAGGTCTTGGTTGCATGTGTTTAAGTTGCTCTGTATAGGTCCCACCCTGTACTCTGCCCTGCATGCCTGTATCACAGCCCAGGATGCAGCCAACACAGGTTAGTACCAGCTTCAGCTCAACATCCTGCCTGCTCTCCCCAACTTTCTGGGTGAAAAATGGAGTGCCATTTAATATTGTATGTCCTTATTATTGTCCACATACAACGCTTCTTGTTTTGAATAGTCATTAAAACAATTTGGGATCATTATCAGATTTTTCATTTGAGCATGATCCTTCTCCTATTAATTTGTAAATGCTCTTTCTATCCTAATTAACTCCTCCTGATAGAACTCTCCCACAACAGGGCAGACATTTTTTTTCCTCCATGTTTCATTGCCTTTTAATTTTGATGATGGGAAACAGCAGGTTTCATTTTCTCAATCTATTAATTTTCATTTGTGTTTTTTCATTTTCTGTGAAGTTTGCAAAGATTTTGCCTTTTTAGAGTTAAAATAACCCCTTAAAGATGCTGCCTGTTTATTGAAGTCGTTGCTTCAGGCAGGGTTGTGGTGCAGCCCAGTTCTCTGTTGGTCTCCACTCCAAGTACTCAGGAGGTCCCCGTGACTGGCCTTATTCCTGACCTCCCTGCCCACACCAGCAGGGATAAGCTTGCCATATACCGGCCACTGTTTGGTTTGGCCAGATTTGCCTGGGGGCCTCTGAGTCCTGTTGATCCAAAACAGTTAAATGGGTAATGAGTCAAGTACACACTCCTTGCCTCAAGTCCTACTCTGTCTTCATCTTTTTCTTCCAAATACTACATTCTCTCTTGGAAAGTGGAATTGCCAGCAAGGTTCCCAGTGCCGGATCCATCTGTAATCTAGCAGAACAGGCAGAGACTTCTCAACAGTTTACGTTAACTGAACTTCCCCTTGGTTTTATTTTTCTTTTCTCATTTTGTTGGGTTATGAAAAGGTGCAGGAGAGGGTCAGCTGAACTCAGTCCCTGTCTAACCTGGAAACCCTCATATCTTTATTGTAACTTTTCCAAGACTTTGATGAGCGTTCCTAAGTATAATTAAAATCTGGTATTTAGAGAAAATTGATAGATGACCAAGGTTTAAGAATGGCATCAGTGGAGGTTTGAATAGGATTTTGTTGCACAGAAATCATACAGGCATGTTTCATTGCAGAGTTAATTTGGAAATGGTAAGCTGTATAGTTTGGGTTTCAGTATGAAATTTATGCACTTCATCATGGAAATGAGAAAGTCAGATTCCCACATGTGCAAAATGGTAATATTAGACACTGTGATCTGAACTTTATGTGAAACTGTAAATCATGGAGACATTTTTTGAGGTTATTAGTTCCTTTCCCCAGAAAAATTAGTTTTTGAAACTGCTCCATTTGAAATTGAATGTGCATACAACCATAGACACACATACACATGACCACATGAGCATATATGTAGAGACATGCCCACAAATACAGTTACTCTCACAATTCAGACACCCTCCTCTTCTATGTAAAATCTATAGATATAGAATTTCCTTTAGCATCGTGAACTTTGCTGTTACCTTCCAGCACATATGATTTGTTAAATGAAAAGAATATTAACAGTGTTACTTCGTTTTTTATTTGGCATCAGAATTCTGCCACTTGATGGGGAGTGCGTGTGTGGACTCTGTTATCACTTTTTATTTGGAGGGATAAACTTTAGTGTAGATCTTTCCTTTCTAGGAACCAGCCCATTGCACTCATCAAGCAGTGAAATCTGTGCTTATAACAGATCCTTCCAGAGACTTAATCAATAGAATGGAGGAAAGATTTAGTACCTTAAACTGAATTGCATAAAAAACTTAATTTTTACAAAATGAATGAAAACTCTTCAATTTTTCCTTTCCAGGGAATGATTGTTTCATAGTGATCATTTTTCTTGGTTTCTCTCCTTATCGTGTATTTGTAAATTGTCTTTCCTAAACTGTGTGTTTGGGATTGGCCCCACTCTGAATGCAAGACTATCTCCTAAGCCTTTCACGTCAAAATCACATCTGAGTCCCTCATTCTCACTTCACTTTAACTAAATATCTGTTAAACAAACATAGCATGAAGCTTCCTTTGAAAAAAATTTCTGCTTTCTTCATTGCCCCAGAATTCCAGAAATATGACCCTCTGGCGGGGAATGTGCTGTCTTGCCAAAAATCCGAGCTTTAGCTGCCAGAAGATGGAATAAATAGGAAGCTTCCTTCCTAGCTTCAGGAAAGGAACATCTTCATTATCTGTCCTCACTGGTATTCATGCATACCTTTACCTGGACAGTAACCTGCTCTCCTAGCCTCATGGGAAGAAAGTATCTGCTTTTAAGTTTTCTAGTAAAACTTGGGCATGTGTATGATGTTGCTAGATTAAAATACTGATGAATTAAATTAGGACCAATTTGTGTTTTTGTACACTAGCTCCATAATCACCTTTTTTTACGGTACAGATGCTAAGGAATAAGAAAAGTTTGGGTTCTCTTTTTCTTACTATATGGAGAATCATACATTCTGCAGTGAATTCGGCTCTTCTAAACTCAGAGCATGCTTTAGATGTCAAGCTAAGTAGATTGTAGAATCTAAGTCCTTTTCAATTTAGAAGTATATACTTCTAAATATACCCCTGGAAATGTACTCTCTTCTGTGCTTCTTCAGTTTTTAAGCAATTCTCATATTGCCTTGGCCTTATATAGGAACTTCCTTTGTAATTCCATCAGAATGTCAGAATGTTTCACTCTTCAGTGTATGAAATAGAACCAGATCTTGTATATTTTCCAGGTAAAATTAGAACTAAAGTTCTTCATCTGAAGAGAGGGCAGATATAATTCTCAACTATAGAATTCAAACTTATTCTTAATTTAGCATTTGCACATAGTTTATTTGCTAGTTTTATTTTTCTTTAATTGCTAATCCTGGTCTAATATGAACCAATCATTGGCAAACCTTGATATAGTTTGTCTTCTGTGCTTCCTTTTATTTTTTATTTTATTTTATTTTTTTTATTTACTTTTGTTATTCATCTTTTACATTAAAGTGTGTTCCCCATAAGTTACCCATCACCTGTTCACTCATGCTTCCTTTTAAACCCAAAGAATTAGCCAGGACTAGGGTTAATTGGATGTCATAAAATAATCTAAGGCAACACTGGCTTAAGCATGACAAACTATTTTTTCTCTCTAATTGTCTTGAGCAGAAAATTCTGAGTTAATAGGGCAGTTGTACACTGTCTATTCTTTCTGCTGCACCAACTTTAGGTCACCTCATAGCCTAAGATAGCTGTTGGGACTCCTATCATCAAGGACTTAACCCAAATCCCAGGAAGGAGGAAAGGGCAGACAGTCATCTCTCTTTAAGGAGACTGTGGTGATTTACACAAGACTTACACATCTATGGGGGAAATTTAGTCTCGTGACTACTCTTAGTTTCTTGGGGCTTTATTACTGAAGAGAAATGAGAGGACAGGTGCTGAGTGGCCTTTGCCACATTGGTGTATCAGGAAAAGCATGTGTCTGGAAACCCACTTAATTTCATCCTCAAATGCCATTGACCTGACTCAGCTCGAGATGGAAGTCAGGCTTTCCTAAAACAAAAAATACCTTATTCTTTACAAATAGACTATACCTTTTTTAACTTCCTACATTCTTTTCTCAGAGCACACTATGAAATAAAATTAATGTTTTATTGTTAATTTGGTAAGCCCAAATGAGCATTTCTCAGGAAAACATGTTTCTCCTTTGGCTTTAATAAAGTAAGCTGTCAGGTTAAGAGACCTATATATTAAAAGGAATTTCCTGTTTTGTATTATCTCTGCCTTTCCCATAGATGTTTAAGACTGTTCTCGAAATCTCCCCAGGCTATATGAAGAATGGATTTCTGGCATAGAGTCTGCTTACATACAATAACCTGCTTTGGTCTGGAGACCAGTTATGGGTAGGAGAAACTGAGAATCATTGTAGCAAATGAATGTTTATATAGCATTTCACTTGACATGAATTAAATGATAGTCAGAAAATTAAATTTGTAACACATTAGTAGGTGCATTTTTTAAAATCAACCTTTATAAAAAATTTCAAAGCATTTTTCTCCTTTATTGTCTGTCTTTCTGATAAATTCCTTCAAGCGGTTGCTCTTTTATTTGTTAAGCAAATAAGGATTAAACAATACGACTTTTTCAAATTGAGAGCATGTTTTTCTATCATAGCAGCTATAAATATAAAAAGCTATAAACTTGAGGATAGATTCTATTTACTACATATGTTGAAATAGTGATTGCTAACTTGTGTCATATAAATAGATACAATTTAAAGCGTGGACAAAATAACTTTCCACAAAATTAATAGAGAGAAACAGTTTAAATAAAGTTCTTAACAGGACTTTTTACATGATTGAGATTTACTAACTAAAGTTAATCTAGTAAATTTACTTATTTACTAAATAAAGTACAGATTGGATGTTTTTCAAGTGGTAAGTTATTGCTAGGGTTTATATAAAATATATTTTGAGGTATATCAGTTTGATGCAATAGTTTCTTTTTTTTTTTCATGTTTGCATAAAAGAATAGGTATTAGGTCAGAGGTGGGGCTATGTATGTGTGAAAGGATTCACCAGAGACAGATCAGGGAGCAGAACAGGCATATTTACTGAAATATTCTGTTGAGGGGAGCAGCGGGCGAGACAGGAGAGGTCTGCTGCGCCATGTGAGTTAGCTCCCTGGTCAGAGATCAAACTCAGGCTGTAGAGGTGATAGCACTGAGATTTAACCCCTAAGCCACCAGGGTGGCCCTCAATATTTTCTTAATTCCTGCCAAAATGCTTCCAGTAGCCTTGTTTAACCCTCATCTATAGCACCTGGTTATAGAATATACTAGCTGCTGATGTAATATATAACTTAAAAATTTCAGATGATATTTAAAATATATGTGTATGTGGTTAAAATAATCAACTTCTAACTTCCTGTGATATGGAGTAGCCTAAATTTTCACTAATTCCACTTAGAAATGTATGTGCTTCTTTATTTAGCCATGGTTCTTATATATCTAGGGTGAGAATCTTTTCCCTCAGCCAGAGTAAAACTTCCACCAAAGATTTCCTCTTCTTTCTTACTCTTACTTTCAAGATTTTCCTCTTAATAGGCTCCTTTGCCTTAATATAGAACATTTACAATACACCTAACTATTTAAAACATTGGCAGCAGGTTTCCAGTGCAATATGGTAAATTTGTCAGTATGTTTTCAGAGTCTTTTTTTTTTTTTTAATTTATTTATACATACAGCTGGGGTATAGGCCAGAGGCGTGGGGCGGTGAGAGGCTTCACCAGAGACAGAGCGGGGAGCAGAACAGGCAGATCAGAAATACACTGCTGAGGGGAGCAGCGGGCGAGGCAGGAGAGGTCTGCCACACCATGTGGGATTCTCCCCGGCCGGGCGTCGAACTCGCATCGCTGCTGCCAACAGCTCCACAGCCCAGCGCTTAACCGCTGCGCCACCAGGGAGGCCCTGTTTTCAGAGTCTTAAAAGAGTAAAGCTTAAGACTGAGTTAATTATCACTCAAGGAATTTCTCATCAAAAAAGACCAAGGCAGGAAGAACACAAGGGACTTGGTGATGGTGCACTGGTGAATTGGTGATGGAAATTCTAGGGGGACTACACCTGGGAAAAGAAAGCAAACAGTGTACAAAAATGAACAATGATGTAAAATATATATAAATTAAAATTTAAAAAAAAACCCTCAAGATACATACAAAGACTCCTGTAAAAGGGTGTTCATCCTAGCATTACTTGAAATAGAAAACATTTAGGAATAATATGGCTATGATTTTGTAGGGCTCAATAAAGTACACCTTTCTTCATCTCTCCTGAGTTCTTACTCTAAGGGACTATAATACAACAGAGCGGGCAGGTACAGCCAGGAGCCCTTGTCTTCTGTAATGGAGAATGTGACTTAGGTACACAGCTTCCCAGTACCGCTAGGGTGATGTCCCTCCCCGGGGTCAGGCAGTGCTGGGCATATGGAAGCCTCTTCCTGTAAAACTTAGCCAAGCCCCTTCCTGGTCACAAAGGCCAAAGAGTGGGGGAGCACGA
Organism: Scalopus aquaticus; assembly: GCA_004024925.1. Classification (NCBI taxonomy): domain Eukaryota; kingdom Metazoa; phylum Chordata; class Mammalia; order Eulipotyphla; family Talpidae; genus Scalopus; species Scalopus aquaticus. The sequence goes on from PVIJ01006056.1 coordinate 41,014, forward strand.
GGGGGTCAAGGAATCTCTTCTTCCCAGGCAAGGAGTGAGAAATGGTGGTATAGGGAGAAAAAGGGTAATTTTTATGGCCGACACTCCACATAGAAACTAAGAGAAGCAAATATCAAATTCCAACTTTAATAAAAAAAAAAAATCCATCCTGAGATGTCATATAGCCAATAAAATAATATTTTAAATATGGTTCAGTGGCATAGTAAATTGGTCAAATATCATAATAAATGGGCTAAATTCTGTGTGTGTGCTACCAGAATATAAAGCTGTGTATTTAAGTCCAATTGCACTCAGAAAAAAGCTGGGAAGAAAAATTTTCTAGTGACAGTATTTATAGTCTATTCAAATATATCCATTTCTTCTGCATTTGGGAAAATTAGTTTAATGATATATTACTTATAAGAGGTAAAATGTTATTTGCCTGGGCACTGGTGATCAAAAACACATATTTGGGGCATCTGGAAGCATAGCTTGAAGTGGTTAAATCTAAAAATCCTTTAAAATCTCAGCTCCTATTTAAATTTTCACAAGAAGTTTGCACTCTGCCCCATAGCACAGGTTTGCTTTAAGAGAAAATGATGTTTTAGCTTATTATTGGGAAATAATCTGTTTTTGCCCAATGCGGAGTGCAGTAGAATTGGGTCCAGCAGGACTGGAAAACTGCTGCATTGAAAGCAGTGAGCCTGTTGCCCTGTTGCTCACTGTAGCAGTCTCTCCCCCCCTCCTGGTGTCCCTCTGGATCTTGAGAATTCAGACTCACATAAAAAGATGCCTACACGTGCTAGTGGGTGTGTTACTGCTTGGCCACCTGCAGGTGTGAACATAGAGCCGGTGTTGAGGCCACAGATGGTAGAAATAAAGGACTCCTTCACCTTGCCAAGAGGTCAGGAGAATGTGGCCCCCACTTGGCTCATCCTCTGCTCTGTCAGCCTGCCTTACTCTCACTCATAGTTCTCAACCCAGAACATTCTCAGGGATGGGAGATATTCTGTAATGCACTGATGCTATCAGATGCAAATGAAATTGCTTCACCTAAGAACCCAGGTCCTGCAATTAACTTTGCTTTTCCAGCTCACAAGCTTTATTTTTATGGTTTTTGTCTTGCATAGTCAAAGGCAGTCTGCCTGCTGGCTGGGGGTGATGTAGAGGGTCCAGACACATTGAGATGTGCTGTGACAGTGTCTTTTGATAATGGCATCTCTTTCAACCTGACTCCCTCATTTTGACCTATACCAATTAAGTCATGTCTGCAAATACTTATTTTAATTCTATTTTATCGGCTTTACCTTTACAGATGAATGTGAAATCAACCTGAGCAGAAATTAGGCACTTTTTGTTTGTGTTCTTCATAGTATGTTTCTAGCTAAGATTTCTCTCTCTTGAGCCACCGTTTCCTTCAATATATGTGTGCTAGGCTTTTCAGGGTTGCCCCCAAAGTAATGAATTAAATCAGCTATTGTCGGAGTTTTCTAGCAATAAAGATACCAAAGTTTAGGTTATTTGTATCTAATCAGTATTAAAAATCTGTGTTTCAAAAACTCATCTGCAGCAGGATGTAATGTGGGACTTTCTCTGTTGACCCAATTTGGTACCAGAACCCATTGCTTGAGTTTTGCACATTTAAAAAGAGCTGCCAACAATTGAGAAGGGTGGATTCCCTTAGAGTTCACAGTTACTACACAGAGCAAATTGGTTTCTCCACTTCCTGCCTATCACCCCACTCTAATTTATGCCCCAAGACAACTGAGAAAAATAGAGACAGGGAAATAGAGCAAGCACTGGGGTCTTCAGGGGAGCCCCTCATGGAGTGCTTCCGTTCCATCAGCTAAGCACAGAGGAGACAGCATTCTATATACTGGTTAGAAATTTACTTGGGTGGAAGCTTGGATATTCCTCTGTGCCTGTTTCATGGAGAAGCAGTAAGACAGAGACACAGCTCGTGTCTCAGTTTGGGTTCTGCCACAGGCAGAACCTGAGTTAAAGATTCATGAGCAAATAGTTTATTTGGGAGGTAATCCTAGTCGGCTTTGATAGGAGAGTGGGGGTGTGGGCAAGCAAGGTGAGCTGCAACAGAACAGGTAACAAAGGTAGTGGGTGCCTAATCCCGGTGGGGAGCTCTGGGAATCATGTAGAATTCAAGCCTGGGTGCTCACAACTAACGGTCATCTGGGGCGTCAATAGACCTACTCCCATTCTCCTGTGGAGGGGTGTTCCCTGGAGGGCATTAATTCTCTGTCATTTTCTCCAACTTGTGGGAAGAATGGTCTCCAGGCAGACACCAAAGGGAGTCCTCAAGGAGAAACAGATGCTGACGGTTGACTGTGGGGAGATGAGGAGGGGAGGCATAGACACTAGCTGCTGTGACGTGGGAAGGGGGGGTCTCAAGGGACAGTCCACGTGACCAACATTTAGATGTGATTTTTCCCTGGAGAAGGAGAACTGTGGAAAATAGCTGGACTCTAGTCACTTCATTGCCCACTAAGCAAGACAATTCCAGTAGTAAGAAGTTGTTTGGTGACGACTGAAAGTAGGATCACAAAAAAGAAGAAAGAAAAGTTCCCTAAAGAACAAACACATGGATCAGCAACAGTAGCCCACAAACACAGAAAGTACCAATGATTTTTTCTTTATTTCCTTTCACTTTTTCTCTTTTTAAAAATTCCTTCTTTCTCTGATCGTTTCAAGGCAGAAGACCTAACATGAGAATTTGGTAGGCAGGCACGAAGTCCCTGAAAATTCTTTTCAGGAATTTTTGCAGAGTAATCTGTTTTCATCTATTTGATATTGTACCAAAGTGTGGGGAAATACTGTAGGGAAATATTTGATTGCTTAAATTATAGGTGAACATAGTACATGACTCCTTCCTCGCACTCACTGTCTAGGTGACGTCGGTCACTCTCCCTTGCTCATTGAGGACAGAGAGCTCATTTTCTTTGACTTAATGTCTCCACAAGACCTGGCCAGTGGTATTCACTGTAACTTTAGAGTTCTTGAGCAGACATAACTTTCTTCAAGTACCTTTGGTAATTAACTAGGTTCATTTACATATCCAAAGCATATTTTAGCAACTCTGTCACTATTCTGTGCAAGCCTGTAATTAAGTTATAAGAATTGTTTAAACCACCACAGACTATATTAGCTCAAAGTAATTTTAGTTCTACATTTTTAGCCCTTGACAGTTTTATTCAATAATATGTATTTGATGAAAGATAGAAATGAGACTTTTGGTGGAGAACATAACTTAGTATATACAGATGTTGGTTTATAATGATATATACTTGAAATCTGTATAATGTTGTAAACCAATGGTACTTTAATAAAAAGGGGGAGGGAACCCAGTGCATTATGGTGGAGGATTACTGGTGTTAAATTTAACTTTAAATATAACATTTATTACAGTTTTCCATTTCACAATTGCAGGATAGAATTTACTGTAATATCAACATTTGGCATAGAATTTACTTAACCATTCATTTACTTAACCATTATATGGTGGGCGTGATGTAATAACATACATTTTTTTAGAGGTATGAGTCTGTACTCCTAAAACATATGTGGTAAACTAACATTACCTCAATAAACGCCATTTTTTTAATTTAAAAAAAAGAAAATGAAGGAAAAGCTATGAGCTCAGTACTTGATAGATATTACATATTCAATAAAGTTTTCCAGGTATTAAAACAAGTTTAATATTGAGAAAAATTACATTTTGAGTAAAAAGTAAAAATAAGTCAGCAACTTTGAATGATGTGTGTAAATATTACTATAGTGACTGATAATTTAAATATTTATATGACAGGTCTAATATATGCAATCTAAGCCCTTAATTATTTGGAATTTAAATTCAGTTGCTTTAAGATATAAAACGCAGAGCCTTTTGTTCCATAATGGTAATTGGTGTGGTCGTTTATACAAGCTAAAATACAGAACAAAGGAAAAACAGTTATTTGTAAATCATAAACTGATGTCCAGTTAAAGATTTATTTATTTATGCATATAAGCTGGGGTGCAGGCCAGAGGTCCAGGGTGGTGATAGGGTTCACCAGAGACAGAGTGGGGAGCAGAACAGGCAGAGAGACGGAAATTCACTGCTGAGGGGAGCAGCGGGGAGGCAGGAGAGGTTTGCCGCGCCATGTGGGATTCTCCCTGGCTGGGCATCGAACTCGCGTCGCCGCTGCCGACAGCTCCACAGCGCAGCGCCCAACCGCTGCACCACCAGGGAAGCCCTGATGTCCAGTTATCATCTGAGTTTATCTTTCTGTTTTGACCTCCTCGTATGAAATACATGAATAAATTCTATAACATCAAAGATGTTATAGGCCAACAGCTACTCAGTCATATTATGTAGGCATTGTTTCCATGTCAGCTGAAATCACTTTATAGATTTATTGGTAACAACAATAACAACAGAGTTAAATTTGATTTTGTTATCTTATAGTAAACTAGCAATTTGCTTGAGTGATAAGTCACTTAGCCCTCATTTTCATTTGGATTCTGTTGGCTTTCCTTTTTGCTATCCAAATTTTCTTTATTCCCAGTGTGTTTATAGAATGCATGGTCGAGTTTGGCATTATTAGAAATTTGTTTGGTCTTTTGTGTGTTTCATTCTGTTTGTTTTTGTTTTTTTTTTAATAGACTTAAGTCTGCTATTCATCATCTGCATTACACACCATTTCCCAGTTTGATGTACTGTCCCTATGGGTCCATTTCAAAATGATTTGTGTGCATGTTTAATAACTAAAGCATGTATGTGGGTGGAAAAACTCTACAACCATAAATTTGAGATTAAGTTCCTTTTTGACCCTCTGGCTCTTCTGTGAGTTGGCTAGACTATAATAAATAGCCTAAAGGTCATTTGAGCCAACATTTTTTTTCTTTCTAGACTTTCAGCCTATGAAACCTGAGTAAATACTTAAAACAAATGAGACATACTAAATATAACTATCTATAGATGTTATCCTTTTGTCATTTTACTTTGGGTTTGTTTTCATTGATAGTTCTGTTGTATCATCAAATACTTTAAATAAAAATCCCTATCTTAGTGCATGGTATATAATAAAGACTCAGTACAGATTTAGTGAAATAAATTTAAATATAACATTTATTACAGTTTTCCATTTCACAATTGCAGGATAGGATTTACTGTAATATCAATATTTGGCCTAGAATTTATTAATTTATTCTGCGTGTTGGACTTATGGCCAGTGAAGATTAACTAAATTATTAAAATAGTTTATTCTTGTATCCACTTATTTCATAGTTATTTTTAAATTATCAATAGAATGAGAATATGAGTCAGTCTTTGCCATGGAGTATCTTATAGTCTAGTTTGGAATATAGCTAAATATATAATCACTAACTATAATTATTATGAGGTTAATATAATGGGATGTAGTGGGGTCATTGAGGTGGATTTAATGTTTTCTGTACATCAGAATTTTGGGAGACTTTCAAAGAGGAAATGAACTTTGATCTGGATTTTGAATAACTGGTAAAAGTAGAGGTAAACATATTGGGAAATGAGAAAGAGTTGTTACAAATTTCCAGGCTGAGCAACCACTAGGAAAACATGGTATATCCCCAAATCTGCAAATTGTCTGGTGTAACAAACATACAGTGTAAGAGGTGAGTGGAAGAAGTAGGCAGTAGACAGTGATGGGGTAAGGGATGTGATCAGAAGTATCACTTGGGAAGGGATCCTAAAATGTCATGTAAAGAAATGTAGACTTCACTTTGTAGAGGAAAAATAATGGAAGTTTAAATGTATAATTGGATTTGGTATTTCCAAAAAAAAACAACAACAACAACAACAAACAAACAAACTCTGATGGCTGGTAAGGCAATGAATTTGAAAGAAGATCAATGTCAGCTAGAGATGCCTAAAATTTGTTTTTCAACAATCCAGATAGAAGTATCTAAACCAAGAATGGGCAGTTGTTTTATGAAGTAGGTGGCTAGTTCAGAGGTGGATTGTCCAGGTTTGATGGGTGAGAAGGAAGCCATTATGGATTACTCCTAGATTGCAGACTCGTGAAATGGGATAATGATGCCATATTTAATATATTTTGAAGACTAGAGGAGGGTACTCTTATTTGTGCGTGGCTGAGGATATGTTGACTTGAGACATCTGTGGTGCTAGGACATTCAGGCAGAGTTGTCCACTGGACCAGTTGCCCTTCACATTGGGAGGCAGAGTCTTGGATATAGGGATCATTAGTCCACTGTTGAGACACAACATTCTGAGATCACATGACATTCTGCAAGGGAGTAGAGAAGAGGAGAATGACATACACCTATAACATAGCAGTAAATCAACCCCCCTGGGGCCTCCCTGGTGGTGCAGTGGATTAAGTTTCAGCACTATGAAGCTGTCTGCAGCCACTGCAGCATGAGTTCGATCCCCAGCCAGGGAGCTTCCCACATGGCACAGCAGACCTCCCCTGCCTCGCCCTCTGCTCCCCTCAGCAGTGTACCTCAGTAGATATGCCTGTTCTGCTCCCCACTCTGTCTCTGGTGAATCCTCTCACCCCCCCACACTTCTGGCCTACACCCCAGTTCTTGTATGCATAAATAAATAAATCTTTAAAAAAAACCGTAAGTATACTACTAGGAGTTAGTCAACATTTGATATATGTAATATCAGCTATGTTCACACATGCACACACACATATATATGCATGCACACACTTACATAAATGTACATTCACACACACCTGAATGCTAGCATAATAAAATCACTGACATTTGGTACCTACTTTTTATATTTGGGATTATTCATTAATATTATAATGACATTACGTGATTGCTCTATAATTTATTAAATTAGTAGACTGTTAATGAAATTCTTTATCTCTCTTTCCTGCCATTTAATTTCACTATTACCAATGCAGATTTCTAGATCTTTCATGGCATGTTGGGTTTCCTTGAATTATTTTCTAGTCAAACCCTTCTCCTCCTACAAGCTGTTTTTATCTGAGCCTGGTGCCTTTCTGGGCTTTCAGTTCCTTGTTTTTAGAGAGACTATGACTTCTAGATGCTAGTGATGCAAGCTTCATCCCATGGTGTCTATTTCAGTATTAAATTATGAGTCCTTCTAAATCTTCAGGTTGATTTTGCAGCTCTTAGTTTTACAGAATCTTTTCATAGTCCTGCCCTAAAATGTGTGTGTGTGTGTGTGTGTGCGCGCGCACACACACGTGTGCACGCATGGTTTTTCCCTTTGAGATAAAGATATAGCTGTCTTAACCTGCACTGTCTGCTGTTGTAGCTACTAGTCAGATGTGATTATTTATTTAGTAATCAAATGATAAACTCAATGCCTCAGTTCTAGTATCCACATTTAAAGTATTCAATAGCCCTATATGGTTGGAGGCTACTACATAACATGTCAGCCATCATGGAAACTTCTGTGGGATAGTGCTACCTAGACTCTTTGCAAACTCATCACAGGGTTTATTTTTTCTAAAGATTTGTTTATTTATGCATTCAAGCTAGGGTGTAGGCCAGAGGTGCAAGGGAGTGAGAGGAGTCACCAGAGACAGAGTGGGAGAGAAGAACAGACAGATTGGCTGAAATACACTGCTGAGGGGAGCAGTGGGAGAGGCAGGAGAGGTCTGCTGCGCCATGTGGGAAGCTCCCTGGCCAGGTACAGAACTTGTGTTGCAATGGCTGTGGACAGCTCCATAGGCTGAGACTTAACCCCTTGTGCCACCAGGGAGGCCCCCACAAGGTTTATTTATTTATTTAAAGATTTATTTATTTAAGCATATAAGCTGAGATACAGACCAGAGGCTCAGGGCTGCGAGAGGGTTCACCAGAGACACAGTGGGGAGCAGAACAGGCAGATCGACAGAAACACTGCTGAGGGGAGCAGCAGGCAAGGCGGGAGAGGTCTGCCTCACCATGTGGGAATGTCCCTTGCCAGCATCGAACTCACGTGCAGCTGCCGACAGCTCCACAGCGCAGTGCCCAACCCTGCACCAACGGGGAGGCCACTGTAGTGGCCTGTAGGGTTTATTTTTAACCCTCTTCACCAGTCACTTGGGTAGATTATCCTCTATGTTTATTATTTTTATTGTGTTTTTAATATTTCTATTATATTGCATATCTTTACTGTCATTACTACTAACAACATACTTTATAACCATGCATTTTAACACTTGTTTTACCCAGTTGTTTTTTGTTTTGTACAAATGCTATGATTGAATATACACCTTTACTCATCCAATTAGGAAAAAAAAAATCCCTCTGTCTGGCTTTTTTGAAAATGACCTGCTAAATACAATATAGACTGTAAACTACAGATGAAGTACAAGAATTCACTATGAAAAACAGAACTAATCCTAGAAAGCACTTGCTATGTGCACTTAACATAAGTAAATAAGGCAGGGAAATGAAGATGAGAAATGAGATAAACAACAGACTGGAGGTAAAATAAAACTGGCTGAGAAGCTGAAATGAATAGAGAACTGGGTAAGATAAAGAAATAGTTTAACAAGGAAATTAAATGCAATGCCAGGCTTAATTCTCAATTAGAAGTAAAAAGGAAGAGACGCATCCTCTGTAAAACTCCAACAGTGATGTGGGGAAAAGTTTGAGGCATTTGCACCAAATTCAGAACAAAGTAGGATGAGATAGAAGTGAAAAAAGAATAAAATGTATGAAGTCCAGAATATGATGAACCAACAGATGAATGATTTCTTTTTCCAGAGATAATATTCAAAATATACAACAATAAACAGTTTTTGAACTGGGGTGTTTTAAATTCAAATTAAAAATACTGACTAAATTGGGCCTCCCCAGTGGTGCAGCAGTTAGGCACTGCTCTGTGGAGCTGTCGACAGCAGCTACGCGAGTTCAGCGCCGGCCAGGGAGATGGTGCAGCAGACCTCTCCTGCCTCGCCAGCTGCTCCCCTCAGCAGTGTGTTTCCCTCTATCTGCCTGTTCTGCTCCCCGCTCTGTCTCTGGTGAACTCTCTCATTGCCCCATGCCTCTGGTCTGTACCCCAGCTTGTATGCATAAAAATAAATAAATCTTTTAAAAAATATATTGACTAAATTGAAAAAGTTTGGTAAACTTTTATAATTTGAAAAATAAGGCCTCCCTGGTGGTGCAACGGATTAAGTCTCAGCCTATAATTTGAAGAATGAAGAAAATAGCATAAGATTATGGTTTTCCCTTTGTACTTAACATTTTTTAATAAGGAAAAGAGTTATCCGGAAAGCAAGTTGAAACACTGACATATTTGCTAACTTTCTGCTTCCTGGAGAAGAATAACTGCTAGAGTCACAACAGGAATGAGTTGACAACATCAAATTCTTTAAAAGATGACTTGGGAGCTCCCCATGTTCGTATCCTCAGTCAAGGGTGGCTGCAATGGGTAATTTGCACATGTCATTTAATTCATGGAACCCAAGAACAAATATTGTCCCCACGTGAGATTTGTCGTGACCTCTCTTTTCTTGCAATGCCATTTTTCAGAACAGTTCCCCAGTGGCCTGTCTTGGGGAGAGGAGGTTGCAGTCTTGTGTAATAATGATGGATCTTGGGGTTTAGAACAGTGTTACACAACTCTGCATTTTTATCATTCTAATGACTATTGCTGGACAAGGGGAGCTTACTTTCCTGCCAGCTATTTATACAAGCTAATCAGAGGTTTGATATGATCCAGATGGTGATAACCTTTTGCTATACAAAGTCCATGTTGAGTTTCTCTTTGCCAGCACAGGGTTTGCCTCATTCAATAATCTGGACCCCAAAACTGTATTTCTGAAATGCCTTATGAAGGATAGCAGATGATGTAAACTATTTCAGGGACACTAAAAAGAAAATCAAGTGCTGGGCTTCTGACATTCCACACACATTACCACAGATTTATTTACTTTTTATATCTCTGGAATGAAAAATGTTTTTATTGAATTTATTATGTTTTTATTAAGTACAATGAACCCCAAGGATTGGGGTAGGGGATAAATTATTTTCAGTAAATCATTCACCCCTCTGTCTTTTAAACTGCATTCCGAACCCAGATCTTGTGTAATTCTTTGCTTGGACTACTAGTCCTGTTATTCTTCTACTATTTTAAGCTTAATATATTGTCTTGCCAACAGATATAATGATTCCTGTAAGTACTCATCTGTTCCCTGCAAGAAGCACTAAAGAGAATCACAGCTTAAAGTGGGCTGTGTGTATGAGTGGTGTAACCAGAAATCTCTGCTAAACCCTCTGCTGGGTATTAAGGAATGTTAATGACTTAAGTCAAGATAGTATTTGTTCATTTCACCTTGTATAAAACTATGCACTACACAGTTCTGTCCATTCCTACTGCTCACTCAAAGACCAACACACTCAGGTATCTCTCCAGAGTGTTGTGGACTTTATCTACTTCTCTCATTCATTAATGCACTCAGTGAATAAATATTTATGAACACATTCTCTGTGCCAGACACTGGCAAAATTCCATTCTGAAAACCATTTTTTCTCTCTTCTCCTTTCCATCAAAATCCTCACAGTTAACTACCATCGTCTTATAGAAGAGAGTGATTAAAGTAAACACAAGTTTAGGGCAGTGTCCTTATGATTTCAGAGTAGGACAACTCAGAGTTTGTCACTTAGTAAAGAGCAGGGATGGCATAATGACAACTTGCTACACTAGAACTAGGAGTTCCCTTTGAACACTGTTGTAAAATTATAAAAACAAATAAAATGTCTCACTTCATGCTGTCCTTAACAGATCACTGGAGACTTCCCCAGAGGTACTACTAAGTGGGAAAAAGGGGGTATGTGTTGTGTCTCTGTGTATATTTCCGTCCATCCCAATTTTTCGCTTATAGGTAGGGCTTTTCACCTGCAGTGTAGACTAACTGCAAATGTCAGTATATGTTGACCTGTAGTTGGCCCGAGGGAGCTTCTTCAGGCTGGTTTCTGATTCTCTTGGCATGCCTTTAAAACCTTGAACAGCTTCTTTGCTTTTTCTCATGACACAATGTTCCGAGCTTATATTGTCTATTTCTTGTCCTGGATCTGAAATCCATAATTTTCTTACAAATTTACAGTTCCTTTTAGTTGGAAATACTATTTGGAGACTGTGATCAGTGTTCAAGGGCTTGTCATTACTACTGGGGCTGGTTCTTGATTCTTTCTTTCTCTTTCTATCTCCCTTCCTACCCCGTCTTTGGCCAGTGTATCTTTGGGATAGATTCCTAGAAGTGGTATTGGTGGATGAAGTGATTACTTAGAATTTTTTTAATGATAAACTCTCAAGCTCAATTGGAAAAGCGAATTTTCAGAGTAAACCACAATATCTTAAAGCCCTCTCTTTACCAGATAGAAAAAAATATAATAAATTATATTAGTGGGGCAAGTAATTCAAACAGAATGAGGAGACTATGACTAGGGAAAGAACAGACCATTCAGTAAATCACTTGGGGGAAATTTCTTATCAAGTTGACTAAATAAATGTATTCTCTTCCTCACACCAAAAATAAAAAATATGGATTTAATAATTTTAAAAAATCAAAGCATTAGAGAAAAGAAATAAGAATGTTTTAATGGGCTTGAGACAGGGAAACTCTAACACAGTCTGCAGGAAGAGATGGGAGATGAGGATGGCTCCCAAGTTTTCTGACCTGAGCAACTGAAAGAATTGCTATAATAGGGACTGATCTTTATCAGAAAATATTAATTGCATTTGTACCACTATTCTAGACTCAGGGAACTAAGGAATTGAAAAAAAAGACAAAATACCTGCCTTCAAGAAAGTTCTGTTAGAGAGAAGATCAGCCTTCTGTTTAAAGCTGTCCTTGACAGCTTTGCCTCTAAATATGTCTGAGCTGTGTTGTAGAAAGACTCAGGTGGTCTTTTGTCCTAGTTCTGGCCTTAATTCCTAGCCTGTGCCTCTTCCTCTCAATAAGGCAGGGATGGCAAGATTCCAAATGATTTTTGTCTACATACTTTTCCAAGCTATCACAAGGGTCTATCAGGAAGAGAAACTGTATATAAAAGAATAGTTTACTCTCTGTTGATTAAGATGTAAAAAATATTGTTTTCCTAATGTAAAATAGAATTTCTGTTTTGAGACTCCAAAC